>JAZGTK010002482.1:0-31620 GCA_036877625.1 Ambastaia sidthimunki | reverse complement strand
TTTTAACATTCTGATTCCAATGAGCATTGCTGCCTGCCTACGCCTAGCGGAGTCACACAGATCACGTGTTTGTTTACATTCACGCACCGGGAGTGGGCGGCAACGTGTAAATAATCATGATCTATATTAAATTGTTTCATCATCCTAGGTGCAAGTAGTGCTCAGCAGAAAACCCTTACCTGCTTAGAAGAAATAAGAGCAAGTCTCCCACCACCCATCCTCACAACATTCTACAAGGGTACCATTGAGAGTGTGCTGACCAGTTGCATCACTGTCTGGTACGGAAACTGCAGTGCTGCTGACCGCAAAACCCTACAGCGGACAGTGAACACAGCTGGAAAGATCATCGGTGCCCCTCTGTCCTCCATCCTGGACATTTTCCTTGCATGATGCTCCAGTAAATACACCAGTATTGTGAAGGAATCCACCCATCCCTCCCATCATCTCTTCCAGCTCCTGCCATCGGGAAGACGGTACCGGAGCATCAAAGACTGCTCAACAGCTTTTTCCCGCAGGCTGTGAGAGCCCTCAACTCCAATGCCCTCCTCTG
This sequence comes from Ambastaia sidthimunki, assembly GCA_036877625.1. NCBI lineage: Eukaryota > Metazoa > Chordata > Actinopteri > Cypriniformes > Botiidae > Ambastaia > Ambastaia sidthimunki. Next base: position 31,070 of record JAZGTK010002482.1, on the reverse strand, counting down.
AAAACTCATCCACAAACCTCATAAACATTATGCAATCTAAATGCACAAGACACTTTTGTAAATGCACGGACACTTTATTAAGAACTCAATAAGAACTAAAAAAAAAAAAATAAGTTTACCACCACGCACAACTTATCATGTATGGTACTTGTATTGTCTGTCCTAGGCTATGTGTATGTCCTTTTTATAGTGTATTTATAGTATATGTATAGTTAGATTACCCCCCTCAGTAAGGGTATCATGTATAGATTATGTATAGGATTAAATTGTTCTATGTCTAGGGGTGTGTATTGTATATTTATTTGTATTTTATTTTTTAAATTTCTTTTTCTTCTCTGTGTAACACCGTGGTCCTGCGAGACATAAAATTTCGTTCCACTGCATGTAGCGGAATGACAATAAAGCTCAACCTTAACCTTAAATATGTGAGTTATAATATGACCATATATTTTTTCCGATATTTATCCAGAGTTTTTTTTTTTTTTGACAGCTGAAATTTTGTCTTTTAAACAGTAAATGGTCCCCAGAGACACCGCCAAAACAGGTAAAAAATCTCTTTTGTTGTATCACACGGACACGCAAACAATCGTCTGTATTGAATCTTATATTTGGATTTCATTCTAGGTTTACGCCGCATTAAACCGATACCGGTTTTAATAGATGACCAGGTTCGACACAACGAACCAACCCCTCAACCGGACATCACCTTCGATACCACTGAGTTTTCAATACCAGATTACCCTACAAACATCGTGACAGAGGGTAAGTCAACCACTCTGATCAATTAAGTTTAATTAAAAAAACTTGTGAATTGTCATTGCTAATTATATTATCAGATGTATTTAATATATGTGATTGTATTGATCGCTAGTCCTCCTTATCATCATTTTGCCCTTCGTTATCTATTATTTTATCCAGAAACTCTGCTAGCATCGCCGGATGATGTGTCTAAACGGACCTCGTCTCAGTTAAATGCCTGGGATCGCAGTTCTTGGACGTCCAAAGTCGACGACAAGCTAATGGTGTGTGAGTCACAGTCCTCGCTTACTCCTCAAGCCTCGCTCACTCCTCAAGCATCAGAGGAAGAGTTGGATTTATGGTCCTACGAGAATGACAGGCTTTTCACTCCTGAAGTATCACCTGAGGTGGAAGACGTGGAGCTATGTACTAGCGCTACCCGTCCGTGAATTAACAATCTTGCAATCAGATTGGATGCTCGATACAACGAGCATAACACAAAGATCGATGCTTATTTCATCTAGATTCAGGAGCGCTTGGACAGACAGGACACCGAGATACAGGATATAAAAGGTATTTTATATCACGCGCAAACGTATGAAAATTGGTTCATGCGTTTTGACGAATCCATGCAGGAACAATTAAGAGAAAGACGCTTATTGGTCGATCTCCTAGGGGTTATAAACTCGCGTATTTTACACAGTTAGATGTACCTGTATGTTTTACAGGTCAGCAAATGGTGCTATATTTCTATAGCTTTTTTCTCATTTTATATTGAATATTTAGATCTTTTTTCTTGTCTTTGTTTTTTCACGCTACATTATAACCTTTATCCATAGCCATTTCATTTATTTCTATTATTTTTTATTTTATACATTCTGATTTTACATGTCTTTTTTATGCTGTTTATAAAATAATCTTGATACATTTTAACTTATTATTTATATCAAATCCATCTATTTCTGTTATTTTTGAATATATAATTTTATGTATTTTTGTAGCTGAAAAATAAATTGTACTATGGATGGTAAAAAACTTGTTAGTTCAGACGCTGCTCATAACCGTCACCCAGACCATTCACTCGATCTGGCTGACTATCACATTCGCGTGCATAACATTATGGATAAAACAGTTGCCTTAGCGAGACAAATAGCCGGCGGTGACTGTGTGATCAGTCTTACGTTAAGAGCCCCAAATCTCAGTTCTGATGTTACAACCGTTTTATTACAGCTTAACAATTATTACGTTAACGTATTCACAGACCAAATTGAAATAATTTTGCAGAGCGATGAGCGGCTGTTGTCCGATGATGCTGTCGAGATCGCAGCTACAAGCTTGAGCAAGCTTGAAACACGCGCTGCCGCCATCCACACCGATGCCGGTTTCTCGATCCAAGACAGAATCGGTCTCCATAACATAGAGACGTTTGAAAACCTCTTGGGTATCAAAATAGTAGTTTTTTACAGAACACACAGCAGTGCACTACAAACGTACACTAATCAAAAGAAACAACACTCGAAAACAGTGTTCCTCTATTTACACAACAAACACTTTTATATGATCCTCAATCTAAAGAGTTTCATCGGTAGTAGCTACGTGTGTCCATATTGCTATAAAGGATACAACAAGGGTAAGCGGCACCGATGCGAGTATGTTTGCAACGTGTTTTGATAACAAATGCTTTGCTTATCCTAAAAGCACAGTGCACTGCACCGATTGTTTTCGGTTTTGTAAATCTGCCTACTGTTATGATAAACATAAGAAACCGCATTTCGGAAGCCTGTCACTGTGCGAGTCGTTAAAATATTGTAAACGTTGCAACAGACGCTATGATTTTTCAAATAAGAATTCGCACGAATGCGAGGACCCCCAATGCCTGCATTGTGGTATGGATCTACCGGCTTTAGGCGAGCATATGTGTTTCATCCAGCCTCAGATAGTGCCCCCGATACTGACTGAGAAGTATATCTACTATGATTTTGAAACCCGTTAAGAAAACGGAAAACACGTCGCTAATTTTGTATGCGCCATGAGTTTTAAAAACGAGAGATTTGTGGCTCGGGGACCTGACTGCATAGCGGCTCTGATCACACCCATTGCGCATCCAGATTTGACTCTTTTCTAATTTTGGAGTATTTCTGCAAAGCAGGGCTTCACATGGATATCATAATGCAGGGGTGCAAATTAATCTACATGCACGACCCACGTTTTCGCCAATGGTATATCGACAGCTACTCGTTCATCCCGATGGCATTGTCTAAGATGCCTGCTGTGCTAAGCTTACGCACAAAGGAAAAAGGCTACTTCCCTCAGCACTTCAATAGGGTAGAAAATGAGTCTTATGTTGGACCCTACCCTGACAAATGGTTCTACGGATATGAAAACATTTCCGATAAAGACCAGACAAAGTTTGATACTTGGTACAGCTCCATTGTGGGTAAAGTGTTTGACTTTAACGCAGAGCTGGAAAGCTATGGGGTGAACGATGTTGTGTTATTACACGAAGCTTGCATGAAATACCATGAAAAGTTTGTAGGATGTACAGGGCTTGATCCTTTTGCATATACTACGCTCGCTAGTTGCTGCATGGGTGTCTTTAAAGCGCATTATCTCAACCACGAAAACGCTCACTCATAATAACGTCTACGTGCAACAGAGTAAGACATACTCATCGCATCGATTAAATGACTCGAGTATGTCAAAAAGGCACAAATTTTAAACATTCAGCATGCTCTGAATCGGGGGGGAAAAATGATCGGTCAGTACTATTTAGACCGATTCTACACGCGTCGGGGTGATGTATGGACTAGAATTTAACCGATGCTTCTACCATGGGCATTCATGTCTTTTCCAACCCCATGATATCCATCCTTTGTCAAAAATCCCTTATGGAGTGCTCCGGACACAGTTTGATGAGAAGGTTGACATTCTCATCAGTCAGTTTAAGGGGACAGTGTACTTTTTATAGGCATGTGAAGTCACAACGGTAATGAGAAACATTTAGTGCGGACACAGAAATTTTCAATAAATTCAAATATTTTCTTTTGTTAAATACTATAAATATTAATATTACGCATAAATATAGACACTTTTACATCACTTTGCACAATTTTATTTATTTTATATGATAAGGAATTTTTATGCCATTTTAAAAAAATGGATCCGGACGCATATCGGTAATGAGAATTCACTGGGATTTTTGGTTAAATTAGTGAGAAAATAAGCTAAAATGATGATTAAAGCCATTTATCCATACAGGTCTCCTTATTTCCTTTACATACAATATCATAGTTTATATACATTAAGTATTGCTTTTGGATAATATGACCCGGACATGTTCACTACAGCTTCATGAGAATCGCCCTTGCGTCGCCGTTCCTTTTATTTCCAGCTTAATAGCTTCTAAACAGTCGTGAAATATGGAGTATGCAGAGGAAATGTATTTAGTACCACAGCATCAGCTGGACAAGCTGAAATCCGATACGTCTCGAGAGTATTCAACGCATTGTAGAGAATGATTTGGACACGGCTGTAAGACCTAAGGAATGACATGGATTAATACGAAAAAGCCAAACTTTACTTGAATGTCCTGACAAGATTTTTATCCGTCGTTAAACAAGGAGACAGAGAAAGTACCGTTTTAACACTATTCTTACCAGCACCTACTGACGTTCATAAAGATGAAGCTCACGCTAACATTGAGCATGACATAGACAAAACTGACAATTTAATGGATGAAGTGTTGAAAAACATCTAAAAAAACCATAAAAATTAAAGATACATACTGAACATACTTGAATACAGAAAGAACACGCAGTGCTGCCCGCAAACGTCTGACGTGTAATCTTGAACTCATACGGGTGAATATATCGCCTTAGGCGAGTTGGTCAGTAGAAAGTTTTTGATGGTGTATGGAAAACGCTCGTCGTCGGGCGGATTACTAAAACTTTTGAAAAAACACCCTGTACCCTCTCTTGTTAAGTAAACAGCCACCCAATGTTCACCCGGTAGGTGCGAAGGATGTGTGTTGATTATAGTCATAGACGGTAAGATCCTTATCCGTCTTTCAGGCAGCTGATCGCACAGGAGAATTCAGAGAAAATGAACATTACACAAGATCTTATTCATAATGGCTGTGAGCTGTAATATCTCTATGTCTCATTCAGTAATAATCCACCAGGACCTGTCTGCGGTTTGACACTTCGATAATGCTGTCGAAAACGGCGTAGATGACAATGTTAATAGTGTGTGGGAGAGTTTTTTTGAAACGTGCTTCTAGCCTGATATTGCCAGACTTGACGAGTGAAATGTGCTGTCCGCACTCCTTGTTGGGGATGAGGTTAAACGCGCACAGCGTGTAGCCGTTCAAAACATCATCACTATCAAACGCTAGCGCGTGGTTTTTTAGATGTCTTCCGGTTGACATTACCAGATGGTAAAATTCACGCACCGCAGACCCAGACTTGAAATCGGGTTGCAGAGGTTTGGCTGGAAATTGTTGGCCGTCTACGTAAATCGCTAGGAACTCCAAGTCGTAGTGCTTAAAGTGGAAAGGATTTTTGGTATTGAATTCGGTAAACGTGTCGTTATCCATCATGCCCAGAACAATGGATTTAGGCATCGTTCCTAAAAACACGTTTTCCTGAGTTGAAACTCTGGCCCCAGCCGGTATGGATATATTTTTAAGACAAACGCTGTCGATAGGGTACTTTGCGGTAGTTGAGAGCAATGCCTTGGCGTGTCCTAGCCTCATTGATGGTGATACGCTCACTTTCTTGACAAATAGGGTCACAGAGACTATATTTAATTTGTAGTCCACGTTGTCGCTTCTCATCAAACAGAATTCAGCTTTCCCTCCGATCATTCGCACTTTAACATTAACGCCATTTAACAGTAATGTTCCTTGAAAGAAAATACCACTGTGTATGGGAAACATCATCTCCACGACTTTGCTACCGCTGGTGAGGAGCGATCTTTTGAGCAAACCCTTATTTCGACCTATGGGGTCATGGACATCCATGTGCCCCGCAGTGTCTTTGTAAAACAGACCAGACAAGAAAGTAGTCTCCAGCGTATCTTTCCCATAGTTGATAAGAGTTTTTATGACACAGCGGTAAGGGTATGTGCTCGAGCTCTGTGAGATTAGACGGTCTCCGATGCTCACATCCACTTGCGAAAATATAGTAGCTCCCAGGTAATTTATGAGTGCTACCGGAGCTGGGTTGGGTATGTTACCGCCGTCAGGTTTAATGATTTTTAGACGAAGGAAAAGCATTGTGTTATTTAGATCGATATAATCCTCACCGGTCCCAGCTATAAAAACTCCAAAGGCGCCAAGTCTGAAGTAGCCGATAAAGGCGGTACTTCTAAATAGGTATTTTTCTCAATTGATGTCTGCGTAAGCGGAACTGTAAATAAATCCAGTTCAGACTTGATACATTCGCCCGACATGTTGTGTATTAAAGCCATGTTAGAAAATGGTCTGTACACTCCTCTTTAGTGTGCCACATTTCGCAGACATGAGCTTTTTTCGATGCTACTAAGAGTTTCGTGATGACGAACTGTTTGTTTATCGAATGACCACGCCTACTCCTCTTACTCCTCTTACCAGGTGGTTTAGAAAGACGCTAACGAGCCATGACTATTAACCTCTAGCCATCCTGAACTTTATCGTCGTGTGTTCTCGACATCACGTTCGACACTACGTCCGTGACTATATTTTTAGCAGCCGTTTTCAGGTGCGGCTTAGCAATACTGAATCCTCTTTTTAACAACGGCGTAGCCATTCTAAACAAATCCCTGAAAAGACCTCCTAGACCGGCTCCATACATAACCGCACCGCCTGCATACCCAGGGAGTCCGCTGCCGGCTTGGTTCCGGTAATACTCCACATAATTGGTCAGATGCATCATGTGGTGGTTATAAAAACTCATTTTCAGCGAACGGATAGTTTTGACGGTTTAAAATGAAGCTTTACAACAACTTTCCCACAACAAGAATCCGGCGCTGATATCAGCTTGATAAGGCACGTATGTCGTTACGTCTATCTCAAAATGTGCCTTTTCATAATAGTTGATACGCCCTAAAGCTTCGCTGGGGGTCATTTCTAAAATAGGAGGAAGAAGCTCAGGAAGCTTACTGATATGTTAGGCTTAGCCTTGAGGCAAACTTTGTTTGCCATGTCGTCGTAAGTCAATGCTGCCGATGGTACGAGCACTTTGTTTATTGCGCGAATGATGAAGGGACATCATTATAGTACCCCACGTTTATAGACATGTCTTTAGAATCATATAAACCCGGCAAACCTTTTTTCTTGCTGGCCGCAGAGTCACCCGGAGCATAGTCAATCTTTTTTCGCACCGCTGATGTGTGTAGCGGAAATAATGCAGTACCAGTACCAGTACCAGTTTCTGTGGTATTCAATCTCTCTCAGACCAAGTTGCTATTGACCTTTCAAGTTGATAGGAGCCGATAGTTTTGTGCGATAACTAGATATACGATTGTCGGGGTATACAGATAAAGATGCGTTGCACGGCAGTGTAACATTGAACCCTCCGTCATCCATGGTTTAACTCGAGTGTTGTCGCGTAGCTAACGCCGCTGTTTTAATGGATGTGTAAGTCAATCAGTGCTTTTTTGTCTACATAACTATTCAATTTGGACGGCCACCCTAGCTATTTCACTAAGACTACCGTCTTCCGACCCTGTTTTTTCTGAGCCAAAATCTTCTCTATCTTAAACATCTTGTTTTTGCTTATGATAATTTTTTGAAGCTCTTCTCCATTAAAAGTCCCATCGATGATTTCGCCGTCATAATTAGACAGTCTGTAGACCGGTGGTTGTCGCGGTATGCACGTTGCTATAGTGTAATATTCATCCGTGTAGTTCTGCTCATAACCTTTAGCGAACGGACCTCTTACTTTAGAAATCCTGACAACGTCTCCAACTTTAAATTTATAAGTTCACTTTTCTTTATTATCGGTCCCGCCATACAGGTTTTGAAACACCAAACCTTCGTTTTCATTGCTGACGTCCACAGGGTGCATTTTAATACTCCTGTGATACCCCGTGTTGACTATAAACGCTTTAGTCACCTCGATACCGCTCATATTCTTTAGCAGCCGCGTCCACGCGTACTTGCTAAACACGTCTATGCACGTCAATAAATGTTTATTATCATCATTATCCTTAGCATAAGCCGTCATGTCATGAGATCTGCTTGAAATTGAGTATCTACAACGTACATTATGACTCTATTCCTTTTGTAATTTTTAGGAGCCGTTTTATGCAATATGTAAGCATCCTCGCCTGCCAACCATTCTGAAACCTCTTTTTTGCTTAGTCTGACACCGGTGTCATTTAGGACGGTGTCTTTTAAGCGTTTTTTACCTCCTAACAAACCGGGGTTGAAAGGCGTGTAATAAGTTTTCTTCATGATCTCCGTCATGTCTGCACTAGGAATCTCAACCCAAGAATGAACGCGGTAAGGAGGATGAACCACACTTTTATTATAAAAAACATGCGAAAACATTAATAAGGATTTAAAAAAATATGAAAATTGATTACATATTTGTAGAAAACATAGTGATAAAACATAATATACAGTGAAAATTGAATGCATAATTTGTACGAAACAAAAATAAGGGGAAAATGTTGTCATGCATGGAGGTTACACACTAAAATAAAAACACTACGATAAAAAAACAAACAAATTTTTTTTAAAAAAGTTATATGATGTAAAATAGAAAAATTTAATAGGTTATAAAACAAGTGTCACGGGGTGAAGAAACACACGACAAGGAAGTGCAACATAAATGCCCCGGAGGATGGATTTATTCCAATAAATTTTGTAAAAAAACAACAAACAGGTGACCAACAAATTGCAGGGGTGCTGGATTGTGGCAAGCGGGTCCTGAGTTGTGACTAGCGGTTCCGTGAGGCGCTGCTGTCTGGTGGAGAGAGAGAGAAAACACACATTAGTTCTGTGGCATATCGCATGGAGATCTCACTCTCCAATGATGGCGTCTTCCAGGCTTATATCTCTTTCTCCAAGTGAGCCTCAGGTGTGAGCGATCGGCCTGTGATGAGGGCGTGCCAGTGTTCCTCGTCCGCTTTCAGGGCGACGCAGACTCACTTCAGGGTTACTCGTCACCCCCCCAAGCGTTGTCCTGGTCCTGTAATGCAGAAGGGGAGATATTAAGGGTGGGTGGGGAGTGACCCCTGACAGACCTACAAACGCTGCCCAGGTCCGAGAGAGCCCGTCCGCATTGGTGTTGGCGGTCCCGGCATGGTGGCGGACTTCGAAGTGAAAGTCCTGGAGCACCCAGAACCACCGAGTCACCCTGGCGTTGGTCTCCTTGGCCTGGCTCATCCACTGAAGGGGGGCGTGGTCGGTCACCAGGGTGAACTTCCGGCCCAGCAGGTAATACTTGAGCTTCAGGACTGCCCACTTGACGGCCAGGGCTTCCTTCTCCATGGTGGTGTAGTTTTTCTCGGCCTGGGTCAGTTTACGGCTGATGTAGATAACAGGGTGTTCCTCACCATCATGTTCTTGGGACAAGACGGCTCCCAACCCTGTATCTGAGGCGTCTGTTTGGAGCAGGAAGAGGCGGCTGAAATCCGGGGCCTGGAGAAGGTGCTCTGAGGTGAGGGCCCTCTTCACCTGCTGGAGAGCTTCATCTGCTGCTGGCGTCCACATCACCTTCTTCAGCTGGCCCTTCCTGGTCAGGTCTGTCAAGGGGGCAGCTATACAGGAGAAGTTAGGGATGAAGCAATGGTAATAACCTGCCAACCCCAAAAAGGCTCGTACCTGGGTCTTTTGTAGAGGGTCTCGGGGCGTTCCGGACGGCCTCCACTTTTTTTTCCTGTGGCTGGGCGGCCTTGTTGTATTGCTGCTGCTGGGCCTGCTGGGCTTTTACCAGGTGTTCCCGGACGTGCTCATGCTCCTCACGTGCTCCATGACCGACCGGTGGGCTGCCAGCTGTTGCTTCCACGCCTCCTTCGCCACATCCAGGAGGCCACAGGGTTGGCGGCCAAACAGGAGCTCGAAGGGGGTGAAGCCAGTTGACGCCTGGGGAACCTCTCGGATACCGAAGATCCCAGTCTCTGTGATCTTCGGTAGCTACTCTCCAGAGCATCTGCTGGCCTTGGCTGTAGCTTTCCGCAGGGGTATGGCCTCAGGGTATCGGGTGGCGTAGTCAACCACCACCAGGACGTGCTCGTGTCCCCAGGCAGACTTCGGCAACGGCACCTCTATTATTGGAAATGGGATCAGTGGGCTGGGGGGAGGTGTCCTGGGCAACGTCACCTGGCAGGTGGGGAAGGCCTAACAGAATCGCTTAACATCAGCATCCAGGCCTGGCCAATGGAAATGGTCCCGGATCCGCTGGATGGTATCCACGGCCCCGAGGTGCCCTGCCATGGGATGGGAGTGCGCCAACTCCAGGACAGTTTCCGTCTTCGTCCGGGGCATGACCAGCAGTTTCTTTACCTCCCCCCGTCGCTGTACGACACAGTACAGCAGGCCATTCTGGACAATGAAGTGTGGGAGAGGGTGAGGGGCCGGCTGAGCGTCTTCGCCCTCTAGTGTCCGCACTTGGGTCCAGCAGTGCTTCAGCCGGTCATCCTCATGAGCCCCCTCCTGTTACCTGTTGGAACACACTAAAATACAGGTTAGTATTAGAGGAGAGCGGGCCGCTTTTGGGATCCTCCGGCTATCCTCTGCCTCCGGCAACCCCCTCGCGGGCTGGCAGGCAGTGCAACGGCGGCCAAGAGGCAGTCGAACCCTGGCCAGTCTCTCCCTAGTAGAATGGGCACCGGGAGATCTTTCACCACTCCGACGTCGAGCGGCCAACTGCCTGGGGCAGCTGCAATGGTGATTCTTCGGGCCAGGACATTCCATGTGTCACCATGCACACAGGTAATGGGCAGAAATGTGTTATAGTCCATTTGCGGGGGCAGGATTCAGGGTCGGACCAGGGTGACAGTACTCCCAGCTCCTGGTGGCAGCTCATGATGGATGATGCAGCCTGCCAGCCACGTTCTTGCCGCGTCACTGGGGCCATTCGTGGAAATACTGGGCCGCGCAGATTGGTGGCTTGAGCTCGGGGGTCCAGCAATCGGCACGCTGGGCGGCGATGGCGCGAATAGCTGCGAGCTCCTGCTTGGTCTCGCCCTGTCAGGTAGCCAGGTGTTCAACTATTTGTTGTTGGCGGATGCTGACCTCGGTGAGATGCTTCAGAACTTCCTCCATGCTGGGAGAGAGCCACTCACTGTCTGCCGGAAACATGTAGAAAAATGGGGGAAAAGAACAAAAAAAAAACGGAAAAAAATTACTGTGGGCGGTTTGATGTGCGCTCACTTGTCGGTGATTCTTAACTCAGACTGCCCGCATTCTCCACCAAAAGTCATGGGGTGAAGAAACACACGACAAGAGGTGCAACATAAATGCCCCAGAGGGTGGATTTATTCCAGTAAATTTTGTAAAAAAAACAACAAACAGTTGGCCAACAGAGTGCAGGGGTGCTGGATTGTGGAAGGCGGGTCCTGAGTTGTGACTAGCGGTTCCGTGAGGGAGTGACGGCCAGTCGCTCAGGCGCTGCTGTCTGGAGGAAAGAGAGAGAAAACACACGTTAGTTCCGTGGCATATCGCATGTTCAGCAATGTACGCCTCTTAATTCAAGGAGAATAGCTCCGGCCACTCCTTGCGCCCTCTGGGGATCCAAGTTTAGGTCGCAGCGCCGTAGAACATAGGCAGTGACGGGGTGAAGTATGGGTTTAAACAGCTTAAAAAAAGTGTGTGGGCAGTTCAAACAGACAGGTATGCTGGAGCTGACTCGGGTGGTCTATTGCGCAGCCGGGGCAGTCTTTCTTGAGCTTGATGTCGATGAGATGTTGCAGTAACACAACAATCAATCCTTTAATGATTTTGTAGCCGAATTCGCTAAAACATCTGTCTGTATCGTCAAACTCTTGTATGTTAGCACCAGGGCTCGGATCCCCAGTGTTTCCCGTGTCGTGTCTGTCGGCTCCCAAGGTCTCGTCCAGATGTATATGATGGCTGGAGTTATCATCGAAAGAATCATGGTGAGATGAGGTGAAGGAGGACTTTTCAGAAACCGAATCTTGAATCTCGTCAAAGGTCTCCTATTACTACTACTGACTTTGTTTTATTGTTGTCAGGCATACAAGCTACAATATCATGTCAAAGTGTGGCTGTTGGCACTTTGGCTACTGCAGCTTCACTGCCATTTAGTTCAACACCAGTCCAGTCACGGCCAGCAAAAAGACTTGAATTGGTCTTGAATTGGAAGAGGACATTGAATATGTTAAGATGAAGATCTGCATTGCCTGCAAGACATGTGTCATGAATTCGGTCCCTGTGGCTCCCTCTACTGGTCGTCAGCGGGAACCCTCACCAGAGTTCTAAGACTACATTACCCATATACACCGTACCTGGGCCACGCCTCTCCCAGGTGGCGGCCATTTCCCATCAGTGACAATATTTAAGCCTCATTGTTCCCTAAGCTCATTGCGAAGTCTAGATTTGCCAGCCAAACTATTCTGAGGGTTTTTCCCTGTGTTGCCTTTTGGATTTTTGACTGGATTGTATCTTACCTCTCGATTGTTCTCTGCCTGCCCCTTGGACTTTTGCTTTGTTACTGGTTACCCCTTTTGTCTGCCGCCTGCCTCGACCCTTGCCTGGTATTGTTTACTCTATTGTATTTCCTACGTTGTTCCTGTTTGCTGTGTATGACCCCTGCCTGTTCACTCTGAGCTATTTCATTAAATACTGCATATGGATCTACCGAGTACTGATTCTTCATTACAACATGGGGAGAGAGGACAATGGCATTTAGTACATTTTAATACATTTGTTCTGGGTATGATTCAAGAGTCTGCCTGATTTGCTTAACTAATAAAATTTGTTATTGCAATGATGTACTTCCTTTCTCTCTTTTTTTCTGTTTTGTTTTGCTTTTTATTTAGCGCAAGTCTCAACCAAATGTGGATTAGTCTAATTACACACTGCTAGTCAGTGGGTCATTTTGGGCCTATCCTTTCCTTCCTCTGAGTGACAAACAGCCATGGTCTGCTCTGTACACATTCATAGCATTTTGCAAAGAGTATATGTTCAGACATACTGGTTCTAAACCAGGATGGTCTGTCATGCAGACAATGTTGTTGGGTGTTTGGTCCATTCGCTGTGTGACCTACATCAAGACAAGGTAATGCTCAATCTATTACACTTCCATAGGCCATAAACATGAAAGATTGGTAAGTACTGAAATGTATTTGTACATCTGTATGGAATTGCATAGTGTTAGCACCTGTTGTATTTCGCGACAACATACATTTTCTCTCTCTGTGGGCATGCATACACAGTTTCCACATGAGCACCTGGTCAGTGATGAATGGACAGTGGTAAATCTGTAAATTTGGTAAATTTCTACACCTATACAAAGGTTGGTCTAAAGTGATTAGCCTGTGCAGTCGTCTTAGTAGCCTGTGTTTGAATGTACTCTTTGAGTGTTATTCATTATGGCAGTGACCTGTATGGCCCAGGTAAATGCAAAGCTTTCGAACGGAGCCAACAGTTGCAGATGCACACTGTTAGCCCAAGATTAACACCCAAACCTGAAGCCTCTGTCCATAAGCGGCATTTGCATTAGACTACAGTTAGTACTTATTCTTGATTCATGATGATGCAAAAGGATTAATGTCCAAATGGGTGTAGTGTGCTATAACTTGATTATGACGGGGGAACTTTGTGGGCAAGTAATGGTGAAAGCGTTCAAACAAACATTCCAAATAACTTACCATTCAGAAACATTTAAATCCAGCCTTTGCTGAACTGGTTCTTCCTCCAATTCAGTGTTCTTTTCCGATTCGGGCTCAAACATATAAGGCTGAATCTGTGCATGAGCCATAGCTGTAAAAAGTTGGTAATCATTGAATGAACATAATCATTCTTTTGAGTGGCAGTGAAGGCAGCCAATCAGCGTGAAGCGTTTGCATTTCATAATGAGTTTGCCAGTTAAGCCCGAAGGACGCCAAATATGTGCAAAATCACGCGTTAAAAATCCCCCACCCTAAAACAGGTTGTTAGGTAGCTTCTGAGGCATTACAGACTCAGCCAAAGTTCTATTTTCTCTATGTCACATCACAGAATAAGGATCAATACCCCGTTCAACCACTCTAGGTCTTCTTTAAGAGCACTTGTGAAACTATCACCTTTATGAACATGAAGATAAACATTTACACAGGCACCATTTTTATGAGTAATATTTACACCAATCTTGGTCCCAGTACAACCCAAACAAATGTCAAAATCAATCAATGTCAAAGTCAATCAATCATGAACACCCCACCCCATATTTCATATGTAACACTGCAAGTGGCTTACTCATCACTATCACTCTCAGGAGAGCTGTTGTCAGATGCAGCTTTTGCATCACTGTCTATGGAAACATTTGCACAATTTTGGCACCGGCATAAATCTGTGCAAGATAGTCCTGCAGACATACAGGAACATCTTCCCGTCTCACATGTGCCTTGCCTGCAACTGCAGTGGACTACCTGCAACACACTTTCAGGGGCAGAATTTCATCCAGGTCACTGTTAAATTCCAATTCTCAACATGCCATCCATTACCAGCAGGTGATGGGGCACATATCTTAGCTTTTACAGATGACCTCATTATTGCTGCTTAGTAGTTTGCCCTTCTGCAGTGTAGATACAGGGCGTCATTTGTAGGGGGAATGGATAGGTCTGGCAAGGCTGATGATGCCATGCAGAATGCTTTGTATCTTGCTTCATTCACATTTTGAGCAGCTGGTTGGTCGTACAGGTGGCATACATATTTGAGTATTGCAAAAGTTGACAGGTCCAAGTTAAAGCTGCTACCCAGATTTGTAAATGCCTTTAGGTATTCTCATTTTTCACAAGCAACAGAAAATGTCTTTCTTTTGCCCTTGCCATAAAAGGCACTAGTAGAGTCACAACCTAAAAAGGTATGTATCCCAATAAGAGCTGAACACACTCTGGTGCCAAGAGCTGATGACACCTTAGCTATATCAATGATCCTTGTTCTGTTGCCAGCTCCTGTGAAAAAATACAAGCTACATTGTAAATCTTTCTGCAGACATACAGCAATCACTGCCACATCCGTATCAGGGCTCTTTATGACTACAATGTTATACTCCTGTGCAGCATGTTTTGCATGTGAAACACTCTGGTGTCATATTCTTCATGATCATATGTCAGATCCTTAACAGCACATAGACTTTGTGAACCCTCCGTTACAGTCACACAGTGACATTGTACTCTGTGCTATGTACATGCTAAAGTTTGGCCCACAGCAGTAAGGTTAGCATCTTGCCATGCAACATAGAGGAATTCCGCCAGTGCCTTTTTATTAGTTCCTTCTGACAGAAACTTTTTCCACTGTGTTGGTGTCTTCTGATCTCGTCCATAGATTTGCGCCTGCTGTGTTCCAATATCCAGTGATACACTGCAGCTTGATTCTGTGTTATCCCTGTCCAACCACCCTTTGTCTTCGAATCTCTATTGCATGTTTGCTCGGTAGCCTGGTCACAAGCAATAGAGGCGAATTCATGCACACTTTAACGCTGGACAGTCCATTGGCTTTTAGGACAGATCTCATTGTGGCAAGAAGGATGTGTGATGGGCAAATTGACCATTTCCAGCCAGTATGAAGGTAAATACCTAGCATAGTTCACATGATCATAAGCGAAAAACCGTGCAGAGATGACTTTTGCAGAGCACATTCACCTTGAAGCAGTGTATGGAAACCTGTCCAGCTTGGGATTGTGCATTTTTCAGCATCTAGAGACTTCACAAAAATATATGCCAGTTCAGGCCGCCAAAGTGGATTTGTTTACTAAATGCGGCCACCGTATTGGTCTAAAACGATCATGTGACAGCCGTTTTACTACTTTCTTATTACTACTTTTCTCAAAACGATCTAGTCCTCAATTAAAACATTGATCAAACTGTCTAATTACAAAACGAGAACTTTTTCGAACTCAGTACAAATGTATTTATTTTATGAGATAAACAGTTGTAGATGACAGAGGTCGGAACAAGATTCATTTTCCACACACATTTTCTCGGTTCACCTTATGGCCTATAAACACATATCTGATTCTAAGACGTCACTGGCTAAGACGTCACTGTTCCAAGACAGATTACGTTGAACTTCATTTCGCACATGTACTGAACCATTCTGGAATGCCAGCACAAAATAAAGAGCATTAAAGCCAAATATAAGGAGGCTTTAAGGATATATGGAGTGTCACCGATATGAAGAGCATTAAAGCCGTCTTGATGGCAGCATTAAAAAAAAAACTTTCGCTTTTTTGTCAGCAATTGCTGTTGGGTGTACTTTTGCTGACTTTGATTAATTAGCTAAATTAATTTGTTTTGGCAAGTGAACCATCAGCACTGGCTAAAGGATATAAAACTGTTCCAAGAAGCAGGACAGAATTTCCTTCATATCTATTTTTCTACTCTGACCTAGGATGAGTAGTCTGGAGAATAGCTTCTTGTCAGCATGGAAAATCACTTCCTTGCCTGCTGCATATTTTTTCTTTGTTTTTGTCTGGTCACTGAAGGTCTTCCGTTTTTGTGCCTTTATGGGGGTGAATATGTCAACTGAATGTGTTAACAATCTTTGGTCCATAAACTTTGATAGCATTTTTTTACCCTTTTCTGGAGCTGCAAGCAAATCTTTCTTGATTTCTTCAGCTGCAACTCTCCCAGAAATAAGACACACAATGCCATCTTGGGATGTGTCATAAGGGTTCAGCATGGAATCAATGGTGGAAATTACTCTGGTCACAGCCTTTTCATTAGCCTTAATTCGAGTGCTGTCAAGGTCTTTGCGTGTCCGTATTTCAGGAGATATCCCTGCCATAGGGAGCTATTTTACTACTTTCTTATTACGCTCAAAATGAACTAGTCCTCAATTAAAACATTGATCATAACAAACTGCATAATTACGAAACAGGAACTTTTACTTTCAAACTCAGTACAAATGTATTTATTTTATGAGATAAACAGTTGTAGATGACAGAGGTCAGAACGAGATTCATTTTCCACTCACATTTTCTCAGTTCACCTTATGGCCTATAAACACACATATCTGATTCACCCTGGCTATGACGTCCCTTTTCCAAGATGGATTACGTTGAACTTCATCATTTTGCACATGTACTGAACCTTTCTGGAATGCCAGCACAAAATAAAGAGCATTAAAGCCAAATATAAGGAGGCTATAAGGATATTTGGAGTTCTTGTTTCACCGATATGAAAAGCATTAAAGCCGTCCTGATGGCAGCATTAAAAAACACTTTAACTTTTTTCAATTGCTGTTGGGTGTACTTTTGCTGACTTTGATTAATTAGCAAAATTAAATAGCAAATGTCCATCTACAATTCGAGGGTCAATTATGGCGCTCATATTAGTGAATGACTGGAATCTTTTTGGGATTAATGTAGAGAATAATGTAGAGACATGGCAGCATACATTTCTAGAAGATATGCAATATCTTAAATTACATTGTCCTGGTAATGCGTCAAACATTAAAACTACATTCAGGTGTATCTGAGGTGCTTAACATGCTTAAAATGGCATGAAATTAGGTACAAACATCATAGTGCTAAACTATTAGGTGTGGGCAAAAGCAGAGACATGGATGTGGTGGGGAGCTCTGTAGTGCCCCCTTTTGACTATAGTGACAAGGTTAGTTTTGCCTAGAGTCACCAAACTTGGTACATGTTTTGTTCTCATCAATTTGAACTTTCAAAATTTATGCTCATTAGCTTGACTCAACAGGAAGTTTTGGATTGTATGTGGATTTTTGTCAGTTCCAGACTCTGAATTTAATTTATTTCATGGGATTGTCACCATATTTAGCAAATGTTATGCAGACATTGAAGATGCTAAATTGCGAAGAGATTTTTGATATCTCGAACAGTGTTGCCATGGTGAGGCAATAAATTTACGGTAAAAAATACAAACAAGTTTATATCTTCTGTGTGAATTAAGTGATTACATTAAGCTGTATGTTTGGTCCTATGGGCTGATAACAGAGCTAATTCATGCATTAATAATTTACATTAAACTGGGGAAATATATTTGGTGCTGTGGCTGATCACAATGATGTAGCTATTGTGAGTCACAGTTATAGCGCCACCAACTGGCAGCAAGAAGCGCCACATAAAATAGACTTCATTACTTAGAACAGACTTTAAAATAGTCCTCAGTTATTTCCAAAATTAAAGGTATGTGACAACCATGCATTGTGGTCTAAGAAGCACCAGGTGGCGATGATGACATAGTGCTTGGGCTCGTCATCGCTCAAAGTCAAAGTGGAGTTTATTGTCATTTCAGCCATATACAAGTACATAGTGAAACGAAACAACGTTTCTCCAGGACCAAGGTGCTACAGTACAACATAGGACAACACAAAACTAGTACGGTATATACAAAAAAACTATATACATAAAGTGCAAACAGACAGCACAAGACAGTAATGCAGACAAATACACAGTTCTATATAAAAGTGATGTAGTGATTGTGTAAGTGACAGTGAAGTGACAGTGCAAATATTAAAAATTAAAATAATCTTTTCAGCTGTTCTTACTATCTGCTGCAGGGTCTTGCGGTCTGAGACGGTGCAATTACCAAACCAGGCAGTGATGCAGCTGCTCAGAATACTCTCGATTGTCCCTCTGTAGAACACTGTGAGGATGGGGGGTGGGAGATGTGTTTTCCTCAGCCTTCTCAGAAAATAAAGGCGCTGCTGGGCTTTTTTTGTTGTGGGCTTTTGTTCTCCATCAGGTGAACGCCAAGAAACTTGGTGCTCATTACGATCTCCACAGGGGAGCTGCCGATGTTCAACGGAGAGTGGTCTCTCTGTGCTCTTCTGAAGTCAACGACCATTTCTTTAGTTTTGTCCAGGTTCAGTGACAGGTTGTTGTCTCTACACCAGTCCGTTAGCTGTTTCACCTGCTCTCTGTATGCTGACTCGTCATTCTTGCTGATGAGACCCACCTCGGTCGTGTCATCAGCGAACTTAATGATGTGATTCGAGCTGTGCATTGCTACACAGTCGTGAGTCAGCAGAGTAAACAGCAATGGACTAAGCACACAGCCCTGAGGGGCCCCAGTGCTCAGTGTAGTGGTGCTGGAGATGCTGTTCCTGATCCGGACTGACTGAGGTCTCCCAGTCAGGAAGTCCAGTTGCAGAGGGAGGTGTTCAAGCCCAACAGGTTCAGCTTTTCAGTCAGGTGCTGAGGAATGATGGTGTTGAATGCTGAACTGAAGTAAATGAAGAGCATTCGAACGTATGTGTTTTTATTGTCCAGGTGGGTGAGGGCCAGATGAAGGGTGGTATTAATGGCGTCATCTGTTGAGCAGTTGGGGCGGTAAGCGAATTGCAGGGGGTTTAGTGATGGGGGCGGCAGGGTCTTAATGTGCCTCAAGACGAACTTCTCGAAGCACTTCATGATGACAGGTGTAAGTGCAACGGGATGGTAATAATTGAGGCAGGACACTGGAGACTTCTTTGGCAAGGGGGAAGATGGTGGTGGCCTTGAAGCACGTTGGAACTATGGTGCTGCTCAGAGAGATGTTGAAGATGTCCGTAAAAACCTCTGCCAGTTGGTCTGCACATCCTCTGAGCACCCTACTAGGAATGTTGTCTGGTCCAGCAGCCTTCTGCGGGTTAACTCTGTGCAGAGTCTTCCTTACATAAGCTCTGGTTAGACACAGCACCTGGTTGTTGGGGGGAAGGGTGGTCTTCCTCGCCATTACACCGTTTTGAGCTTTAAACCGAGTGTAGAAGTCTTTCTGCAAAGG
Source organism: Ambastaia sidthimunki (assembly GCA_036877625.1). NCBI lineage: Eukaryota > Metazoa > Chordata > Actinopteri > Cypriniformes > Botiidae > Ambastaia > Ambastaia sidthimunki. The sequence continues at coordinate 11,447 of JAZGTK010002482.1, read as the reverse complement.
GAGGCATCACTGTCACAGTCAGGTGGCGTTGACCTGTAGTTGGTGATAGTCTGGATGAGCGTGTGCGCGCTTTGCCTCTCTGATGGCTCGGGACAGTTTGCCCCTCGCTGTTCTTCAGGCCACTTTGTCGCCTGCCCTGAAGGCGGAGTCTCGGGTTTTCAGTAGCGCATGCACCTTTGCAGTCATCCACAGCTTCTAGTTGGAGCGTGTGGTGATGGTCTTGGAGTTGGTGACATCATCAATGCACTTGCTGATATAGCTGGTCACTGATGTTGCATATTCCTCCAAGTTAGTGGAGTCGCTGTCAGTTGCTGCTTCCCTAAACATGTGCCAGTCAGTGTGTTCAAAACAGTCCTGAAGAGCAGAGATGGCTCCTGCTGGCCAGGTTTTCACCTGCTTCAGAACCAGTTTCGATCGTCGAAAGGCGATCGATCGCTCATCATCTTGTCTACTATATTTTTTATTGTGTTTTGGTTACTGTAGAATGGGGGAGTACTGCTATCCCTTAATGTCTTGGAACATTCAAACAGACTCCTGGAACATTCAAACAGTCTATCAATTTAGGTCTATGGGATTTTTTCAATCGTTTGATGGAATTGTCTATGGGAAGTTTGATGTTGTAGAAAAACGAAAATGTAAACGAAATTAAAATGATAAAGCACACTTCTTCAGACCAGTCTTGTGGCTGTCACAAGTCAGAAATTTTAGTCTCAGAAGAATAAGAACTACCATGTTTTAACATAATTACCATGATGCAAACACATTTTAACAGCATACTGCATGATGCTGACATGTTTTAGCATGATGCTAGCATGTTTTACCATGATGCTACCATGAATTTTTCATAAATTTTAGCATTAATTATCATGATGCTAACAGATTTTAACATCAGTTACCATGATGCTAGCATGGTTTATCATGATTGATATATTGAAATATTGCTTATTCGTTATAATTAAAATCCCTACAACTGAGTGGTAGTCATACATAGAAAGGTAATGTTAATTATCAAACCAAATAAAATAAAAAACACTCAGCAATGTGATTATTTCATTAATGATAAGTAGTGGGTTTAATCAGTGATGACTTTAATAGATTTGCTATCCAGTGTCTACTTGTCACCTACTTATCCAGCTTCTCTAGGTGCTTTAACATGTTGAAAAATGAAAAATAATATTTTCTCCTTGAACAATGATGCAAGTTACTGCGGCTATACTCGATGCAGTAATGACCTACAGTGATGACAATTTTCATAATCATGACAGAAAACACAGCAGCTTGCTACCCAACAGGTGTGGTATTTAGGTGTGGTATTACCAATCCAAAAGTTCAAAATTAGAGGAAGACCTCATGGATTCAAGGAATCCTACCTCTATTGAAATAACAAAGCTAGCTTCACACCTCAAATATAATTGCGTAGACTTTTAAAACATACATCTGTGGGTGTTTTTGACTTTAGGGTTCTTGGTGTCAGCTGTAATATCAGCAAACCAAATGATGTGAATATTCACCAAACTAAATGATGTGAATGTTCACCCAATAGTGAATATTCATGATCTTGTGGGTGCGCTGCACCTGCTGGGGGACAGCATTGTGTCCTGACTGATGTCAATCACGCTAATGTTGTGGCAGCTGCAGGTTACAGTAGGATTAAAACAGAGGCATAACTCTCAGGAACGCGGTCAGGTGACCTTGATTATGAATTAGGGTTTTGTGTCTTGTTTATTGTAATGCACGCAGGTTCGGTTTTGACAATTCACCATGTGCATCAGCGTCCTGTTTTTCTTGCCCTGCTCGTTATCCCTAACTCCTTTACTACCCGCACCTGTCTCATTCCTATTTCTCTTTATTTTCCTTCTTGTTCTCTTTGTCTTTGTCAGATCGTTGATGTGTGTACACGGTTCATCTGACCAAGCTTTCCTGTCGTGCTTTTTGACTTTTTATGTTTTGTCGTAGTTCTTGTTATCTTTTGTTTTTGTCTGAGACTCCAGGCTTTTTTTCTTTTCTTTTTTCTTGCTTTTGTTTTCGCTTAGAGTCCACCCTTCAGCTCCCCCCTACAGACCCTGGCTTTTCCCCAATTTACTCGGCTCCTCCAGGACACCCCCGCCTAGCCTCTTCTCGCTCCGTCATCAGCTCCTCGCTACCAGGGCTCACTTCCCGTCCTCGCAACTACCTCCCCAGCGGACCAGGTGCTCATGCAACATTTACTGACTCGCTGCGTCCAGCGCTGCCGTATACCTAGTGGGCCGTGATCTGGGTCTCTGGTTGGCCCCGACCGCCGGTCACGGTGGGCTGGGTTTCCATCTCCGCCCCAGGCCTTTTCCCCTGCTGCTGTTCATCCTGGACTCTGGTCACGTTGCTACTTTTCATTCTGGACTCTGATTGTTTTACCCTGTTCATTTTCCCCTGTGACTGTTTAACTTCTAATAAATGTCATTCTCCGCTACTAAGTCTCTCTTGTGCAGTCTTGACATATAACTATTGCTCTTAATCCATTTCTTTGCGCATTCCTTCATTTCGGAAGGAATACAGCAGATAGTTTCACTGGCAGTTTCTCAATCTTATAATCACACATTAGTAAAAAGGAAAGACCCCCGAGTTGGTCAACCCGGGAACGGTTCGATCCCAGGGAACACAAGTATTGATAAAAAAAAATTTAATTCACTGTAAGTACATGTAAATGTGGTCAAAAATAAAATTCCACAAAGAAGGCTTATTCAAACAAGATTTTAACCAATTCATTTTAAAAGTATTGTTTAAAGTAGAGAAATCCAGAAAGTCAAGTCCACCATTTTTAAGGTAATTAATGACAACAGATTTAGGAATGTAGTGAACATGATTCTTCCATAAAAAATTAAATAATGTCTGATCAATAGTTTTAACAGTTTTACTGTCTAAATGTATAGTTGAAGCAATATAGGTTAGTCTAGAGATTCCTTCTGCTTTTGACAGAAGAACTCTACCCCTATGGGACAAGTCCCTTAATATATACCAATAATATAACCAAAGATTAAATTTACTTTTTATCGTTTTAAAGGCAGGGTTAAAATTCAGGGAAACTCTATCTTGTTCACTTTTTGAAATAACAACGCCTAAGTAACTAACAGCTTCTTTAACGGGAATACCATCTACAGATAAAAGGGAGGATTTTTTAAAGCACACTTTTCACACTCTTTAATATTAAGGCACAAACCGTAAGCATTAGAAAACAACTGAATAGTTTTAATTGCCTGATGGACCTGGGTCGAATTTTTTAAAAATAAGGCTGGATCATCCGCTAGTTGACTTAAAATACTTCTACCATCAATATAAATTCCTTCTAGCTTGCTATCCTTAATAAAATGACAGAAGGCTTGAGCTGTAATAAGAAAGAGATGTTACATTGCTCAGAGCAATGTAAACTCTCTATGTAACTTTATTACTCTATGGAACTTTATTCCGTCACTACCGGGCGACTTGTTATTTTTTAAATGTAAAATTGCTTCTTTAACCTTATCGATAGTAATTGGTGAGTCACACAAAATGTTTTCATCATGACTAATAAAATTAACATTACCAAGATGATTACTGAAAGTATCCAGATCAGCTAGATTAATTTTAGATTTATACAAATTCGAGTAAAAATCATAACAAAATTGGGAAATATCTTTAGGATTTTCTGAGACAACCTCCCCAATATTTAATTGACAAAGAGTTAGGGCTTAGCCCTATTTTTCTCAAGCTTAAAAAAATAGGAAGACATCTGTTCTTCATATTCAAACCACCTTTGCCTTGACCTTATAAAAGCACATTCTGCTCTTTATTTATACAAGTCATCCAACTTAATTTGCAAAACAACTGAACAGGCTCCCTGACTATCGTACACATTTCCAGGTAAGATCTTAGTAATAGACGAGATTTCACTGACAATATTAACTTCAAGACATTTTAATTTTGTCAAATTAGCACTACATTTTCTGAGGTATTTTTCAATTTTCCAATTTCATATTTTAACAGTTCCCAATTTATGCAGAATAAATTTTCTCATTTTGCTTTGCTAAAAATTAATAAGTCTTTTCATCTCTGGTTTAACCTCATTATGATTAAGTAACGAACTATTCATTTTCCAATAAGAAGAGTCCTTGTTAAATCTTGCTTCAGGATAAAAGATAATTTTAATAGAAACAGCCTTATGATCTGTTAATGGCGTTGCAGAGATAAATAAGCAACATAAATATTATCTTTGTCAAGATTTTTGTCAAGAATTCGTGAAAGTCTAGATGAGTTTTTATTGCTCCACGTATATGCTCTATCATTCGCATTCTTAACCCTCCATATATCAATAAGGTCTAACCTATGCATGAATGCTTTCAAAACTGTGTTTGAGTTTGTTGGGCGAACAGATTGCCATCTATCAAGGGATTCATTTAGGACAGTATTAAAATCATCACCAATCACTAAGTAAGCATTTGGAAATTTTGTCTGCCAGTAGGTATGCTTATCTTCCAAAACAAATAAAAGCAGATCATTATCAGACCTACAGTTATACCCATAATAATTAACAACAACAAGATTTACATTATAACACTTTAGAATTAACAAAATAAAGTGCCCATATTCATCACAGTATGTGTGTAACAAATCACCTGCAAAATTATATTTTGTGTTTAAATCTTTTTATTGAGTATTCAAAGAAGCAATCCTGTTGTCATTTATAGATAACAGAGTTTTGAATTACACATGGTGTAAAAAATGACAGTGAGGAAAAAAGAAAAGAAAAAACAATACACAGCAAACATTGAACAGAACAACTGACCCCGTACCTCCCTCCCCAACCTAGGGACTTGAATTGTGTTACAATTTACACTAATGGTGCCATCAATACTGCATGGTTATTCAGCCTGCATTGTCAAAATATTGCAGAAGTGGAGACCAGATTTTATCAAATTTATCTGATTTGTTTACCAACAAGAAGTGGATGTTTTCCAAGTGAAGTACCTACATTTCTTCCAACCAAAGTTTAGTAGATGGGGTTTATTTTTCAAAACCCAAGAATAAGTTTCTTTGCCACAATAAGTCCATAGAACAGTAGCTGTTCTTGGCATTTTTGAAGTGATCTAGTTTATCAGAAACTCCAAATATCACCAGAAGTGGATCTGGTTCCAAGGCAGTCTGTAAAATATCAGACAGAGTTTTAAATACATTAGTCCAGAAAGGGGTTAACTTACAACAATGGACATGTAAGCTGTGTGGGGGGTGGCTACATCAGTCTGACATTTATCACAAAGTGGAGAGACGTCTGGAGAAATTTTATGTAACTTTGTTTTTGTATAATGGAATTGATGGGCAATCTTAAATTGAATAAGGCCATGCCTGGAGTTGACGGTGCATGTATGGATGTTCTCTAGTGCATCCGTCCAAAATCTCCTCCCCTAATTCTTGCTCCCATTTCAATCTTATATTTTCTGTAGAGGGTAAGTTCTTTGATAACAATTAATTGTACAATAGAGATATCAAGTGAGTAACTGCTCCTCCAAGCCCCAAGACATCATCCAATCTAGCCGGCTTTGCCTCATCTAGAGAGGGTATGTGTTTTTTTTTGCATAATCCCTAATCTGCAGGTATCTAGAAAGTTACTTGTATGCAAACCATATTGATCCTGCAGCTGTCTAAAAGAGGCGAAAATATCATTAATGAATAGGTCTCCAACAGTGCTTATACCCAAGTCCTTCCACTGTGTAAAAACCATAGTGGAAGAGACAAATGAAGGGTTCCCACTAATTGGTAAAAGAAATGACAGAGTCTTTATTTCAAATTTTGATCTGATCTGTTTCCAAATACGAATAGTAAATTATACAATTAATTTATAGAACTGTAAATTATACAATTATGATTGTATACTGACCTGTCTATTTTTATAGGGGATATTATAATTGCACCAATATCAGGTGGATCACATGCTTCCCTTTCCAGCTGGATCCATGTAGAGTGATACAGTATGGTCTAGCCACATTATGATAGTATAGAGAGTACAAGCATAATAGTAAAGAGCAAAATTTGGAAGGGCCATTCCACCATCGGCTTTAGATTTGCAAAGGTGTGCTTTGCTTATTCTATGGGCTTTGTAGTCCTACAAAAAGGGTATTGGAATCCAAATTCTTAAAAAAATTCTAGGTAAAAATATTGGGATATTTTAAAAAGATATAGGATTTGTGGGAGAAAAATCATTTTGATAATATTACCCCTTACTACTAAAGAATTGGGCAGGGATCTCCAAAACTGAATATTATTTTGCAATTTAGCCAGTAAAGGGGGGAAATTGGCTTTAAATAATAACTGAAAATCCTTTGTGATCTCAATTCCTAGATGGGAAGCTTCGAATCACTGAAATATCTTTGACTTTTATTCACTCTTAGATCAATTGACCCTGTAACCTGAAAATGTACTGAAATAACGGATGGTTTCTAAAATTGTTGAGATAGTAGATTGAGGATTAGTGACATATAACAGGATATCATCAGCATATAATGAAATTTTTTCTTATTGTATTCTTAGTCCTGTATCCATGTATGTTGGGGTTAAAACAAATAGACTGTGCTAAGGGTTCGAGGGCCAAAGTGAAAAGTAGAGGGGATAATGAACAGCCCTGTCTAGTACCTCTATGTAGACTGCATGGAGGGGGAAGAATTTTATTAGTAAGAATCCTTGCACATGGCTTAAAACAGATAAGGCCATTCTAATTGGTCAAAAGCCTTCTCTGCATCAAGAGAGCCAATGATCAGATTATCTATGTGTGTATTTTGAGAGTAAATTATATTAAATAGTCATCTAAGAGTTGAAAATGAATGTCTATTGGAATAAATCCAGTCTGATCTGGATGAATAAGTCTGTCCATTACAGAACTGAGACTGATAAATAAAATCTTAGCCAAGATTTTTTAGTCACATGGCAAAAGTGATATTGGCTTATAACTACTTACTTCTATTGGATCTTTCTTAAGTAATTCTGTTATGGTGGCTTCGTTTAGAGTAGGAGGTAAACAGCCAACATTATATGCTTGAGTATAGACTTTAAGTAAATAAGGTGAAAGAAGATCACAGAATTCTTTATAAAATTCACTGGGATAGCCATCTGGGCCAGGAACCTTACCACATTTCATTGTCTTGATAGTATCTAATATTTCTGAAACAGACAGCTTAGCATTGAGGGCTTCACGATCTTCCTAAACTAAAGTGGCTAGTTCACAACTATCCAAGAAGTTTTTAATAACTGAATCATCACCTTAAGGCTGTCTGTTTTTCCAATTGATTTATTTGCTGTTCCAGCTCTACCAAACAGGCCCTCCTTCTTTTCTTTCTGGCAGCCTGAAAAGAAATAACACAAAATGCTGTGCCCTTTCTAAAAAGAGTGGCCACTCCCCTTGACCTAATTGCACACGTAGCATGGTATGTTTGCCCAATCCATCTACTCCTTAACGTAATATATTTATTTTTATTTAGGTGCGTTTCTTGAAAAATTATGTCGCTTGTGTTGGAAACTTTTTCCAGTGAAGACCAGGAGACTTGGATTCTCTTTAGCAGTAGTCTTTATTGTAGAAGATGACGAACACGAGTCTACACGTCAGAGCGTACTGCTTGGGCGCTGCAGTCATCAAGTCTAACTTAAGGTTAACATACATTACATTTATATGCATTTTGAGGGGCGGTCCCTTCAAATGGATAACAAAGCACTCAGGTAACAACAAAGCATAGAAGGAAGTAATCACCCCATACCCCGAAGTTCCACCAACTGTTGATCCAATCAGCATAACAGACACAGAAGTTTTCACACCTTAGTCCCATTCATTGTTCTAGAGCTTTGATTGAATCATGAGCAAATGGTCAACAGCTCCCAGAAAGAGTAAACAAAAGGTGGTTACCTACTGCTGTTTACGCCTTGAATGCCTAATGCAATGTAAATGCCTTTAGTATTCATTATTAAGGTGAGGGGGTCAAAGGAAGCCATGTGATCTTAAAGTGACTCTCAATTTAATTTTCCCACACTTGATAGAGATTTTAAATGTGCCAGCACCTTTCCCCTTTTAACTGGCTGATTTAGATCTTTAACGTTCCATGTAACCACAGTAAATTGTCTCCCCTTTTTGATTGCATTATATTTTTCTGCATAATGCAGGCTCATACCAGACCACCATTGTATACACCATTGTGCGAAATGAATGGACACATCGTGAAGTCTTAAGTCCCAACATTACCCACCCCTTAACATACCCAATGTCTCGCCTATACTGAGAACCCTTCGAAGTAAGACACGACCCCACTAAGGAAGTTACAGAAAAAGGAACAAAACAAAGACGAACGGATATAAACAACTCCCAACTTCCCTTATTAACCACTTCTAATAATAGAAGCCTAAACAGCCCCAAAAACAGCATGTAATTTGAACTCCAGAATCAACATTTTTAAAGTTTAAAACTTATAAACCTGTTGAATATTAATGACAAAATATGAACAAGTGCATACCTTCAAATGAAAAAAATAAATGAATTCTTAAACCTAAACGCTGAAGCATTGTCCTGTTATTAATACCCCAAAGCGTCTTCGTGGATATCAACCAATGTTACCGTCAGCATCTTTTCAGCCAGAGCCGAAGTGTAGCTCGGCGAGCTCCTCAGCTTTTCTCACATCCGTAAACACAGTCTGTGTGCCATTGAATGTTACTTTCACCTTTGCTGGAAACATTGCTCCATACCATACCCCTGGCTTATCACGGAGCAGTTTTCTGGCTCTGTTGAACGCTGCTCTGCGTTTCGCCACCCTGGCCATTGTAGGTAAAATCCCTTCACTCTGCAGCTCTTTGGAGAACATCTGGGAAATAATGGAGTCGCACTATGAGTGCGCGCGGCAGATCAGTGTCAATTGGCCGTGTGCATAAAGCCCTATGTGCACGATTCACAAGCAGGCAATCATCCAGGGACAGCACACCTGTTTCAGATTTTTAGAAACAAAAGTGATTATCTTCTTGCCTCTCTCAGTCCCTTCTTTTAGTCTGGCGATTCGCACATTTTGTCTTTGGGATCGTCTCTCCAGATCCATGCACTTATCTGTGCGCTCACTTCTGAACCTAAGCCCCGCAAGAGTAGAGCCGTGCTGCGCTGTCATAGACTGTAGGGCCAGAATAGCCACCTGGGTTTTTGATTTGAGTGTGGAGATTTCCCCTCTGATAGTAAAGGCAATTTCTTAAATCCGAGTATCGATCATCTGGCATATTTCTACTTTGGTAGCCTGTAGATCGTAACTGTTCAGGACTGTTGCTTCAAACTCACTTTCATGTTGTCACCAATACGTTTGGACAGAGCTTAAGCTAATTAAAAATTAAACGGGACCTTTTATGCAGAAGTAGATATTCAAAATGTCAATTTATCTTTCATTTTTGTGGGAGCTGTAAGGGAGTGCAACCTATCGACCCATGGCTCGTTAGCATCCCCCGCAAAATTATATTTTAAACAGGAAACCCCTGCTGAGTGCTCTGAACCATGAGAGAACCACATACAGCTTCTTTCTCCTTTCGCGATCTTCGGCTGAAATCTCCTCCATGAAACGCAGACCGTTATATTTCAGATAGGAAGAATTCTTCACGGCTTTCCAAACAGCATCTTTGTAAGAGCAGATGGAGAACTGCATAATAGTCAAACTGGGATGCTCCATGCCACCTTGTTGTACCTTCCCTTCCACTCGCCTAACGTCATGTGACTCTTGTTCTGCGCTGCGACTGCAGCTCATCAGGCTAAATGGAACAGATGCGGAACAGACTTTATAACTGTAGCGTCTGTTGTCCGACTAAACTAAATTTATTTTGGATATGTCGTTTTAATACTAAGATACATTGTGAGTAACAGTCATAGGGCCACCAACAGGCAGTGACGTGCTTCGTTCTGCGAGTCTGGCTTGTAATCAGTAGGTTGCTGATTCAATTCCAGTGCCGCCAGGTAGCAACTGAAGTGCCCTTGAGCAAGACACCTAACCCCTGATTGCTTCTTTGAAAAATGCTAAACTGTTAAAGATTGTTCTAAATTGTTCTAATATCTAGACATGAGGAGTTGGTTCTTTTGATTCAGACACACAGCTGTCTATGTGGAATATTTTTTAATCAGAAAATAAAAGAACCAAGTAGAGTGAATATAACCATATATGGACTGGTGTAGAGCCAACATCCTGTCTCTGAACGTAGACAAAACTAATAAGATGGTTGTTGACTTCAGAAGAGCACAAAGCACAGCTCATCTCCCACCCCCCATCCTCACCGTGTTCTACAAAGGGACATTTGAGAGCATCCTGAGCAGCAGCATCACTGCCTGGTTTGGGAATTGCAGCATCTCGGACCGCAAGACCCTGCAGCGGATAGTGAGAACAGCTGAGAAGCTCATCGGGGTCTCTCTTCCCTCCATCACAGACATTTACACCTCACGCTGCATCCGCAAAGCCACCAGCAGTGTGGATGACCCCTCACACACACTTTTTACCCTCCTGCCGTCTGGTAAACAGTAACGAAGCATTCAGGCCCTCACGACCAGACTATGCAACAGCTTTTTTCCCATGCCATCAGGCTGCTAAATACCAAATAACTCATTTGCAATTTGCACTACTTGCTTTCATTGCAATATTAAATATTTGCACTACCGTCACTCTAATACTAACACTACAAACACTTTTATATAGAATTGTGTATTGGTCGGCACTGCACTGGGACCTACGATGTCATTGTCTGTCCCAGTAGTCACTGTACTGTCTTGTGCTGTCTGCACTTTGTGCACTTTATGTATATAGATTTTGTAAATACCTGTTCATCCTAGTTTTGTGTTGTTCTGTGTTGTTACTGTTGCACCTTGGTCCTGGAGAAACGTTGTTTTGTTTAACTATGTACTTGTATATGGCTGAAATGACAATAAACTCCACTTTGACTTTGACTATATTAACCAGTTTTCCTATTATTATAGTCACTATTGTCTGGGTAGGCCTAAAAGTGCTCACATATGGTTTCCTAGGCACGAGAAATATCTGTGATGCGGCCCCTGACTTCCATTTAGTTAAACAAAAGCCTATTGAGACCCTAACTTCCTTTTGAGTAAACAGAGCAATACATTTTATGGACGTGTATGGATTAAGTGACAACCCGAAGATTTGACTATGTATACATATGAGCACAAAGCCTGACTCAGGAGTCGCTCTGCAGACTGACTCGGCTTTACACTCACCTAAAGGATTATTAGGAACACCATACTAATATGGTGTTTGACCCCCTTTCGCCTTCAGAACTGCCTTAATTCTACGTGGCATTGATTCAACAAGGTGCTGAAAGCATTCTTTATAAATGTTGGCCCATATTGATAGGATAGCATCTTGCAGTTGATGGAGATTTGTGGGATGCACATCCAGGGCACGAAGCTCCCGTTCCACCACATCCCAAAGATG
>JAZGTK010002481.1:0-31627 GCA_036877625.1 Ambastaia sidthimunki | reverse complement strand
GGCTGATCTCATTGGTTGGCGAGGGGAGGGTGCTGCGGGAAAACCGAACAGCTAGGCAGTGAAGCTTCAGTACTGTGCCAGCGGACACCGCCGGAGCGCATCTGATACACCGGGACATTTCAGATAACAGGAGAAAAAGGAAACATATTAACTGTCGCTATAAACAGAGACTGTGGCGTTAATATAAAATGCATTTGTTTTATTAACTTTTTGGATTATGAAAATGTGTTTTATCACACAGAAAATCGTGTTATATATATATGAAGCAGTATTACTTTAATGTAATGTGCACTTGTGACAGAAATTCGCTGCGACTCTAAAGCTTGCTCGTGGAGGTATACGGATGAATTTGCCCTGGGAAATCATTTCTGTGTTGACCAGCAGACAGCATGGTTTTGACTAAAAGGCCCGTTTAAGGAAAGATATTAGGCTACCCTTCAACCAAAGCCTTACGCACGCCTGGTAGCCTTACCTTGAGGAAGAGGGTGATGGTTTTCCTGCGCGCTCCGCGGAGATAAAACATTCCAAGTGTCCTTTCCGGAGTGGAGATGTTTGTGTTTTTGCTCCTGCTGTGTCTCGCGGATGGGGTAGTTTCGCAGATACGTTACTCTGTGCCCGAGGAAGCGGAGCATGGCACGTTTGTGGGAAATATCGCAGAGGATTTGGGGCTGGACCTTACAAAACTTTCATCCCGCCGTTTTCAGGTGGTGCCCAGCTCGCGGACGCCGTACCTGGAAGTAAACTTGGAGAACGGGGTGCTGTTCGTGAACGAGAAAATTGACCGGGAGCGCATCTGTAAGCAGAGCGCCAGCTGTTTGCTTCACCTGGAGGTGTTCCTGGAGAACCCACTTGAGCTCTTCCGTGTGGAGATAGAGGTGGTGGACATTAATGACAACCCGCCAAGCTTTCCGGAGACGGACATCACCGTGGAAATATCCGAGAGCGCGACCCCTGGTACGCGCTTTCCTCTGGAGAGCGCCTTCGACCCGGATGTCGGTAGTAACGCATTGCGCACCTACGACATCACCACCAACAATAACTTCTACCTAGACGTGCAAACACAGACGGACGGTAACAAATTCGCCGAACTGGTTTTGGAAAAGCCGCTAGATCGGGAACAACAGGCGATGCACCGTTATGTTCTCACGGCCGTGGATGGTGGCCAGCCTCCTCGGACAGGGACAGCACTGCTTGTGGTCAGAGTGCTCGACTCTAACGACAACGTGCCTGCGTTTGATCAGCCGGTGTACTCGGTGAACCTGGCCGAGAACGCGCCGGTGGGCACGCTTGTAATCCAGCTTAACGCTACTGATTATGATGAGGGCCCGAACGGAGAGGTAATTTACTCATTCAGCAACCACATCTCAAGCAGAGTGAAGGAACTGTTCGATATTGATGCTCGAACGGGCCGAATAGAGGTCAGAGGTGAGGTGGACTTTGAGGAAAGCAGCCTGTATCAGATTTATGTTCAAGCAAAAGATATGGGACCAAATGCCATACCCGCGCATTGTAAAGTTTTGGTTAAAGTGACAGACGTGAATGACAACGCTCCAGAAATCATCTTCAGCACCGTCACAGAGTCCGTGAGTGAAAACGCAGCCACGGGTACCGTCATCGCGCTGCTTAGCGTCACGGATAAGGACTCCGAAGAGAACGGACAGACCCATGTGGAGATCCTTGGCGACGTTCCTTTTAAACTCAAAACCTCTTTTAGAAATTATTATACTATTGTAACAGACGGTCCTCTCAACAGAGAGAAAGTAGAGTCGTACACTGTCACTGTGGTTGCGAGGGATAAAGGAAGTCCTTCTCTGGCGACCAGCAAATCAATCAAAGTGCACGTGTCCGACGAGAATGACAACGCGCCCACTTTTACGCAGTCCGTCTATGACGTGTATGTCACTGAAAACAATGTCCCCGGTGCTTATATATACGCTGTCAGTGCCGTAGACCCTGACGTTGGACAGAACGCTTATATAACTTACTCCATAGTGGAGTGTGAGATCCAGGGTATGTCCGTGGTCACATATGTGTCAATCAACTCGGAGAATGGTTACCTGTACGCTCTCAGATCATTTGATTATGAGCAACTAAAAGACTTCAGCTTCATGGTTCAAGCCAGAGACTCAGGAAGCCCTGAGCTGTGGTCCAACGCCACGGTAAATGTAATTATAGTGGATCAAAATGATAACGCACCGTCTGTGATTGCGCCTCTCGGAAAAAATGGCACCGCGCGGGAGCCCTTACCGCGCTCTGCTGAGCCGGGCTATTTGGTGACGCGCATTGTCGCCATGGACGCAGATGATGGAGAGAATGCGCGTTTGTCATATAGCATACAGCGAGGCAACGAGAATGGGATGTTCCGAATGGACTGGCGCACCGGGGAGTTGCGCACGGCCCGCCGGGTATCAGCTAAACGAGACCCTCAACAGCTATACGAGCTGCTAATAGAAGTGAGAGATCACGGACAGCCTCCCATGTCCTGCAGCGCGGTGGTGCAGGTGATACTGGTCGACAGTCTCGTGGAGGGCCACAGTGGAGAGCGCGGCTCTGCAAAGGCCAAAGACGCGTCTCTTGACTTAACACTCATTCTTATAATCGCGCTTGGCTCGGTCTCCTTTATCTTTCTCCTGGCCATGATTGTGCTGGCTGTGCGCTGTCAGAAAGACAAAAAGCTAAACATTTACAGCACCTGTCTTGCGAGCGACTGTTGCTGCCTCGTTGGCTGCGGGTCGTGCGGATCAGGCGGCTGCTGCGGGCGTCAGGCCCGAGCCGCCCGGAAAAAGAAGAAACTGACCAAGTCGGACATTATGCTGGTCCAGAGCACCAACACAGCCAACGTGAGCGTGGCGAGCGCCGCGCAGGTGCCCGTGGAGGAATCGGGTAGCTTCGGCTCACTTCATCAGAGCCAGAATTACTGCTACCAGGTCTGTCTGACTCCAGAATCGGCCAAAACGGACTTGATGTTCTTAAAGGCCTGCAGCCCGTCGCGCAGCAACGATACCGAGCACAACCCGTGCGGGGCAATAGTGACCGGCTATACTGACCAACAGCAGCCAGACATCATATCCAACGGCAGCCTGCTGTCAAATGAAGTAAGAGAACTTCTAAAGCTTACTCAGAAAACAAAATTATTGCCCTGGGATTCATGCAACTCATTAAGTTTTAGTTTTAATTTTTGTTCAGTTTTGTTTCCCTCGAAATGTTGTTGATAAGAATTCTAGAATTAAATTATTATTTATTTAGGATCTTGAATAATGGCATACAGAAAGCAAATACAGTCTGTTGCTTTTATATTTAAATGTTTTTATTCAATGTAAATAAAAAAAACAATAATTGCATTAAAATACCTAAAACAAAAATATTTTCTGTAAAGACAAACAGTCTGTTAACTCATTGCTTGCTGAAAAACTAAGACATTTTACAAACTTTACATCATTATTGATATTATTATCATCAGGTGGTCTATACATGGAATTACTCGTGGTTGAGTGTAAACATAGTGAGTTACAGAACAGATTTGCATGTTTGTGAAAAGCTCTCTGGGTTATAGTGCATTAGACATGCCAGTCACGGTGTTGCAGAGCCCCACAAGAACAAAGATTCGTCTATAGTTGAGTTCTGCTGAATAGCAGCACAGCCTAATGATTTTGTCTGTCCATAAAATCCCTGTGATGCCTAGTGAGTGAAATTTGAGCTGTTGTTTTATTATAACTATTATAAAATACTAGGTTTTTATTTTAGTTGCATTGTACATTTTTATTATAACAGATGTTGCTGTTGGGCCCATTTCAAATCAACCTTTCTCTTGCAGACAAAACACCAAAGAGCAGAGCTCAGTTATTTGGTGGACCGACCAAGGCGTGTTAATAGGTAAACACCTGATGGCCACACCACATGACAACCAATACTTTTCTCTCTAAACTTAAACACTTTTGTTTGTGTTTGTTTAAAGCCCATGAACATTCCAATTTAACCAATTATGAAGCACATGGAAACCATTTTAGGCTAAGCAGTAATATTGTGGTGGTTTTTTTGGGCTTTACTGTGAACTCTGACCTTCTGTTCCCCCTCAGCTCAGCATTCCAGGAGGCAGATATTGTGAGCTCAAAAGACAGTGGTCATGGAGACAGTGAGCAGGGAGACAGCGACCATGATGCCATGCATCGCGGGCATTCCTCGGGTACGTCTACAGAAGTTTCCTTATCCTCCTCTTGCTTTGTTATTGGCTTGTTCCTGTAACTCAGAGCATAGAGCACTGTGCTAACAATGCTAATGTTACGTGTTCCCTTCTCATAAAACACAAACTAACCAAGCGTATATGGTGGCTGCACTGTAGGCTGTTGTGGACCAAAGCATCTACCAAATGCATAAACGTTATCAAGGTTTTACTGATCGGCTTTTGTTATGAGTTTTGCATTAGAGATATGGTTTTAAAATGGTTGGTTAAACTAATAAACCAGAAACAGTGAACATTTTCCCCTATATAGAGCATGTGTAGTCCTCTAAATGGCTTGGTTGTGCTATCCACATGTGCACACAATAAGGAAAACCCTAATCAAGTTATGATTTAGGCTTAGAAACCTACCAGAAATATTTCAGACTGCTGAAGCTCTAGATATGGATGGATGTGGACACTTTGGGAACAACAGACATAGCGCACAATATAGAGCCATTGTTTATATAGAGCCATTGTTTATGAACACTTCCTGATAACTGGGATTTTCTGCTGTGCAATCACCCTATCACACACTTGATGGAATTCACATCATTTGAGGCGGTTTGTCATCCACTATGTGGGAATAGGACCAAATAGGTTGAGCACCAAACAAACAAGCATTTCATTGACTGTGTGTGACCCTTCACCCCCACTAATCTTCCACCCTGATCCCTTTGCCTGCATTCCACTGATGTGGGATGCAACTTGTCCACACCTTTGCAAAACCACATGTGAAGCTCTGAAAATGAGGTCCAGCTATAGACGCTTTCATTTTCCTATAATGCAATGAAAGCATTGCTAAATTGCCAAATGACACTTGATGTGTCTTGTGAAGTTGACTGTTTAATGTAATTATGACAAATGAATACAACCAAAAAGTTGCATCTTATTATCATTAATTTTTCTTTGCTTGAGCATATGTCCTCCACTGTTTTTCTAGAGCACCATATGCTGTGGCTGGCCATTCAGCTGGAGTCCTTCGGCTCTTATTTAGCCTTTTTTGCTCAGTAAAACGTTAGATTAAAATCAAGACTTTTTCCATACAAGGTCAGTTAGCCCATCTGCCTTTGTTGTCACAGGCAATAAAAGGACATTTGCCTTTAAAGGTAAAGCTGTATAGAGAACCAAATCTGTTGTGTTTTCTGGAGCATGCCGTCCTCACTAAAATTAATTGTTTTGCTGCATACTATCTTCCTTAATTAAGATAATTGAAAGCACCGTTTGGTATGCAGACCTGGAGAGCGTTCACAAGCATGCATTGTTCATTTTAATGAGAATAATCCAGGCTTCATCCTTTCAAATGCATTTTAGACAACTTGTTTCTTAACCAATTGCTTTTTATGGCCTTTTTGAAAGAGGACATTTTAGTCAGCCAACTTCTTAAAGGTACAGTCCACCCAAATATAAACATTCTGTCATTCATTATGTAACCGTATGTAGTTTAAATCTTGACTTTCTTTCCTCTCTGGAACAAAAAAGGTGAAGAATTCTGTGTTTATACTTGTCCACATATAAAAAGGGATTGAAAACTGGGGCTGTTAATGTTCAAAATAACACAGAAGCACAGAAGTAAAATATCAAAATAATTGTGTTCAATTGTACAGTATTGCACAGTATCTTTTCAGTGAATCAATTGATCGAATTTACAAACCTGGTCTAAATAATCTGATTTTAAATCTCATTGAATAGTGCTCTGGTCACATCCTTTAAGATCTCACCTAATGGAGAACATTTTCAGCTACTCTAATTTCAGACTTGGTTTCACAAAGAAAGAAAGTCACACAGATTGCGAACATCATGTGGCTAAATAATGGCAGAATTTGTATTTAGAATTTACAAAACCTTTAATGTGTGTCAACATATGAAAACCTAGTCAAGTCGTCTTAACCAGATTAAAAACAGGCTGAGATAAGCACACAGTAATTTGTTCTCTAATGCATGAAAATGCATCTGTAACACATAGTGGAGCACTTCAGAGATTCTCTGATGCAGCGACAAACCCGAGTCATTTCATTCCACTTTTATTTCTTTTATCCTGATGATCTGCCACGTTGGAGCAGAATCCCTCATTTGAGTTGCAGGTCATGTACAGAATTCAGAACAGCTCAGTGATCAGTAATTTATTTTCAGGCTGATGCATAACAATTAGCAAATGAAGGTTAGCATCACATCTAATGCTTTACAGAGCTTTAGCTTGGAAAGAACCAAATGCAAATGCAGAGAGATGTTTCAATGGATCATTTCTTTTAAAGTCTATTGCTGTATCTTACTCTTTTTCAGCATTCTCTTTTTTCACACTTTGGCAAGCGCCATCATCTCAAATGGCTTCTTTTGTATTTTTGCATGTATAAAATTACACAAACTGAGCGTGGCTTTTTTTTGGAAACGCTGTTAGTTGTTCTCAAGGCCTTTTGTAGCACAGAAGCTCTATAACAGCGTATAGTTTTTTCAACAAGAGAGTGCAGAGCATTGCATTTTCATCAGATCTGACTTTTTCTTGCAATATTGAACCGTAAGTCAACAATATAATTACTTTTCCAATTCTTCCACTGAAAAAGGACACTGGATGAGTACAGAGAACGATTAATTTCAGAAAATGTCAGGAAATATCAAGATGTCTCCCTGCAATTACACTATGAGGAAGTGTCTTATCTTACGCTTTTAAAATACCAAACTCGCTCTCTTTCATCTCAGATAAACACACAGGACCTTTGTCCACAGACTGTGTCTGTAACAGGATTGTCTAACACAGGGTTGAGGGCCAGATTTGTTTCACAGTTATTCTTGGATCTTGATGTACCCAAAGGAGAGTGTACAGCATGTTCAACACACCCCTGTGGAGCAAATAAAGCCCAAAAGTCAAATTATGCTGCTTTAACAACCAGTATTGAAGTAAACAAAAGACAACACATAAATTTAAAAATTTCATTTAACAGAGCCCTGCAGAACATGCATATGAAAATGATAATTAGGGAATATTTATTAAACAACAATTTAGATGAGAAACAAACAGTTCAATGCTCTAAGCTGGATAATTATAGTATTTTTAATAAGCTAACTAGGCAAAGCATTAACATGACAGCTTAATGCACTGATTAATATTATTTGTATCTAATACTTTTTCAGTAATATTATGTAGTTATATATTGCAGCTATAAGTTATAATATATATTTGTAGACCAGACTGAACTCACCTCTGGACTGTAATTGGCCCACAGCCCATGTTTCGCACCCCTGGTCTGTAATGTGTTTTACCTCAGTGGTGATTGTCATAGGTAGCTACTAAATTTGTTTAATGCCCAAACTATTTGTTGCCTAGTAATATGCCCTATGCCAGGGTCTGTAATTAGGAGAGTCTTACCAAGCCCGATACTAAGTAGGTTGTTTGCATGTAGCTCCAAAGGTCTTTAATCCTCTTTTAAAACCCAAACCCAAAGTCTATGTATGCTGACCTGTCTCCTGTCTGAAGCACTAGTCTGAGGATTAGCTAGGAACATCCCCCCTTACACACACACACACACAAAACAAACTCTGCTTGTTTTATACCTTCCACATCTCTGCTTAGCACTGCTTTAAAAATGGCACTTCATTAATCCTCAAACTGTAATTACTGACTGTTTTAGACATGGGGCTATTAGACACATGAGCCAAAGGGGATTTAAAAACGTTCACCTCTCTCTCTTGTTCTCAGACGTACACAGTCAAAACAGCATGGCTTCCACCTGCCGGGGTGCTGGCGGGGGTAAAAGATTCATGCAACTGTCACGCACAAACTAACAGGATCTGCACCTTTACGCCGCATTTAGTTGTAACGCTCTCATAGCGCTAGCTTCTCGGCTTTATGATTTGTGAGGTCCTCTGTCTTTGGATATTAGTAACAGCTTGCTTGAGGGGATTAACAGGAGATGTTGCACAAAACTAGCGTGCGGTGGGCCAAACATGACCTGCTGCAATGACGTGCTTGAGTTTTTTTTCACTTTGTTGAGGTTGAGGTTCTAATTTCTTTTGTTGTTTTTTAATTGAGAGAACGAGAAGGAAACAAAAGAGCAAAGAGGGTTATGACCTTTATAATACATCCCTTCATCCTCTAAAGGGGAGAAAAAGGGAAGCAATCTGCAAGCTTGATGTCTTAGACATTTTACCTTTGATGTCAATCAGAAAGAGAGAGACCTTAGATTACAAGCAGATTACAGCCTTGACTCCATCTACTCAGTGTGTGCATGTTCTCCTCACGAGCTTTGATCAGGGGCGTATGTAATTTGAAAGAAAGAACGGCCCAATCTTTTCACGATTAGCATGTCAAGCGCCAAAGACAATTCATGCACACGGCTTCTCATGTTTTCAAAGTGAATGACATGTATTACATTTCTAAATTTACATATTTCTAATGCTTGATTAAGACTGAAAAGATGCCGGTTAACTTCAGCCCCCCCACACGTTCTGATTGGTTGAATTAATGCGCCATGTGGTGGTTCAATCAAGAGAATGATTATAAATGTTATACTGTATATTTCATACATATGTATGATTATTTTATTTCCTAATGTAGTTCTGGCTGAAAGAAATGATGGTGTTAACTCATCCATACACTCTCAGTGAGACCTGCTCTAGATCTCGCATAAACCCATCCACCCACACAGACAATTAAATACGAGCTAACCTCTCTCTCTGTTCATCCTCACAGGAGCAGACCTGTTCTCCAACTGCACAGAGGAGTGCAAGGCCCTCGGCCACTCAGATCGATGCTGGATGCCAAGTTTCATGCCCACTGAGGCACGACAGGGCGCCGATTACCGCAGCAACCTGCACGTGCCGGGCATGGACTCTGTGCCCGACTCTGAGGTATTTGAGGGCGAGACCTTGGCGAGCGATCAATCATTCTCCACCTTTGGCAAAGAGACGCAACACCACCCCAACCAGATGCACCAACACCATCACCAACATCAACACCACCTCAATGCTTCCACGCTAGAGAGGAAAGAGTTCGATGCACTTCTGTGTAACTCTCGCATGCCTTACAAAGCCGCCTCCCTGTGTGAGTATCTCAAAAAGAGAGCACTTCCTCTCTCTCGATCTGACCAAAAAATATTCCAAATTAAAGGCTTCTGGCGTGAAGTGCTGCTGAATTCTCCTCTAAAGACTTCTAAGCCCTCACACTTCTACTCTCCTTCATCCATCATCATCTTTCCATCCTTCATCTGATCTTCATCTACCTGTTCTTGTCTTACACTCTTAAAATAAAGGCTCTAGAATTGCAACAGAATTGGTTTTACAACCTGATGCAATATCAGAACTTTATAGATTCCAAAAGTAACTTTTTATTCTCTAGTTTAGTCTCTCTGCATTAGAAACCCCTTATGTACTGGTGCATTAAAGAAGCCTAGAGGGCTCAAATTTTCTGGTAACAGATGAGTCAATATGCCGATCCCAAAAGAATTACGTTGCCAACTTTGGAACCTTATACAGTAAAAACTGTTCTGAAGTTCGTTTTTGAACCAAAGGTGGTGCAACAAAAGACTGAAGAACCTTTATTTTAAAGAGTGTATGATTATCATTTTTTACTTGTGACACTGACTGTGAAATCCAGGCTACAGCCTCACAATGTAATTATGAATTCTGGAGCATTGGTTTGATTTTATTCATTAATTTCACTATGATTTTAAACTTTGACTTGGTCTTACTCTGTCAAAATATGAAGATTATTTTTCACAGTATATCCTTTATTATGTGGCATGATTTTATGTAGAAAACATATTTTATGTACAAAAATTACAAAAAAAGACATTAGCTTTTACAGACAGGGTCACATTTGTTTCCTCATGTTCAAAAAGCAATTTTTTTAGACAATTAAACAGTTATGCTCTAAACATGCAGTTTTACAATAAACATTCTTAGTTTTTGTACATTTCAAATTGGTTTAAAATGCTTAAAATTATTTTGTAAAACAGAGAGACTAAAAAAGCTGCAAACTCCCTATTGTTTTGTACGCAGGCAGGAGATATATTTGGCAAGTAAGGCCAAATATCAGTTCAAAAATAAGAACACTCAATTCTGCAGTTTATGCTACTGTATACTTAAAGAAGGTGGGATTGATTGAGATATTATTGACTGCTTTTTGGGTCAAACCTTCACATCCATCTCAGGGGATGTGAGTAGGTGGTGCATTAAAGTTTGAGGAAACGCTTATGATTTGTAGGCAACTACTTCCTCATCAAAGCTTAACCCAACACCTTATGTGTTTTGCTGTCTCAAAAACACACTTTAATAGACTGTCTGTCTTTTTCCTTTTTTAGCGCGGAAAAGGATTTGCTAGCTCTTTCCGTGTGGACATACCAGAGAAGGCGTGATTTTGCACAATCAGTAAAACTGATGGAAAAGTGAAAAGCATCAAGTTTCCAGACTCTATTTCCAGAGGCATCAGATCGCTCATTCCCAAAGGCGTCCAAGTCTCCGATCAACAAACTTGATGAACGTGTTGGATTTGCAGAGCTAGACAGAACTCCAGACGGTCAGACACAACATGCTTCTCAGCAGGACTGAGACAGAACGGAGGACAAAACAGGACCTTTTCCAAAACATGGAGGATAGGAAGACATCCAAGGAGAGAAACCGGAGGATGGCTGTTCCTCTCGGGTTCTGTGTGTGCCTGTTTACAGCACTACTGTACATCGGGAAAAAAAAGAAACAAAAACATGAAAGATGAAGTGACCACCAACAAAAACTACAAAAATGGAGATATATTCACTGAGCCCTTTAGTTGTTTATGTACACACACACACACCACTGAAAAGCCAATTGTACAGGAAATTCATTTGTGCATTACAAATGCAATATTGTTCTTTTAGACATGACTGTTTTTATATTCTGTGTGCGGCTGTGTGTGTGTGATCAGGTGTTTTCCCTAAATCTATTTCAATTCTTTGTGAAAAGAAAAAAGCTACGTTTTTCACAGACGGATTTTCTTCCGTCGGGGTTTAAGTGTTTCACGTCGTAAGCGAGACAGCAGTGGCCTAAATTTTACTCTCTCAGACAATACTTAGGTTATATCACGTGTGAGAAGTCTTAACTGTACTCTTTTAAACTTCGAAATAAATATAAATCTATATCTATAAATCTATCTATATATACTTTTCTGAAAGTGCGGTCTTCATTTGCGCCATTTTTCCAGTGTAGTGTGTAAGGCTCCGCGAGGGAGCCGTTAGCATCGCTAATCCACTTTACAGGGGTTCTTAATGTGACAAAAGCCTTATCTCCAAACCTTTCATCCATTTTTTCACTTTTGGATATTGAAATGTTTATAAATATAAAGGGGAGTAATAATCTAGGTTTGAATACATGGCAGTTGTGTATTACTGTAGCCGAATAGGACCGTTTAATAATCTGAGGCCAAATAAGAAAGATGCACACAGTGCAGAGCAAACACACACACACCGAGACATACTTACACACACATGCACACAAACACCTTAACATCAGAAGGTGACAAATAAACTGAAAAATGTATACTTACAACTTAGACTCTTGTGTTTTATTGAAGATTAACTATTTGTAGTCATTTGTAATTTGGTCTTTTTAATGTAGTTTTTTTTAAAAAAAAGAATTAACAGTTTAAAAAGGATTAACATGTTAATGCTTATTTTTGTACACATATGCAAGCTATGAAAACAACAAACCAAATAAGAAATCAATGCATTACTTTTGTTCGAAACAGGTGCTATTCAGATTTAGTTAACATTGACGACTGAGTTCAAATACTCATTTTGTTCAGCACAACATGCACATTTGGGACAAAACAGGCTAATTTAAAGCAAAAAAACGTTTCATTACCCCCTTATCTGCAATGAGAAGAAAATGTAATATATATATAAATATATTCTAGCAAAGTTCAATTTAAAGCCAGTCGCACAGAACTAAACTTAATGCAGCACGAAAGGAAGGACAAAGGCAATGCGATCATATCTCATTTTCCCTAAAATGAACTTCATTATGTTTGACCTCCATTCACATTAATCTCTTTCACAAACCGCAGGGTTTAATATCTGAACGTTAGTGCAGACAGAGGGACCTAAATACAGAAATCACTCGACTATAATAAGAATAATTAAAGAAATAAAATAAATGACTTACAATTCCCCAAACAAGTCAAACATTTCTCTGAGACATGAAATCTGGATTTTAAAGATCAACTTTTAAAGTCACACGAAGAAGCTCAGTTAATTTTTCAGATGTTTATTAAGTTCCCCGCTTTACTTTTGTCAAAGCGTCAGTGATGTTGAATATCATATACATATATTTGTTTAGCATGTTGAAGTTGAGAAGTGAGGTTTCTGATGGTAATGTGAGGGTGGGGGTTGGGTGATGCTTTGAAGGGGCCACTGGTGACAGATAGACTGAAGTTCAACAGAAAATCTGTCCTCATAAATATGCTAACAGCTCCAACCCCTGCCAGCCTCTTTTCTTTCACCTCCATCACGCCTTCCCTCATTCCTCCTTCCTTTCATCTCGCCCCTCTTTTCCTGCTCATTCCTCCAGCACACACCTCATCTTCTCTGACAGGTCAGCCATCCATTTGTTCTCACCCACATGGTGACATCTACGAGACCAACTTTTGTTCTTCTCCAAAGAAAGCATGAGGCAAAAAAGAACAAATAAAAGCCATTCCTGTGCTGGTTTGTCAAGGTGTTCCAGGTCTGTTCTCACTTCAAAATGTTTTTCTGTTTCTCTATGGGGAATGTTTTGAAGATGTCTGCGGTGTGCATCTGTGTGTGTGTGTGTGTGGTACTGCCAGATGTCTGATGTCTGAGGTGATAGTGAGATGTGGTGGGGGCTCATCGGACCCCCGGCAGTTCTGTAAGGGGCCTCGGGGGCCCCGCTTAAGAGTCTGAAGCATTAAGGCGCTGAAAAAGCGATAAGCGGAGCGGGACGGGAATGTGAGAGCAAGGAGGCCATAAATCCCATGTGTGCTGTCTATTACGCAGAACGAAAAGTCGGACAACAGATAAGATGACAAAAGAATGATGGAGCCGAAAGCAGGATGGGAGGGGGAATGAAGTGAGAAAATAAAAAAAGGGTGTAGAGCCCCCGTGAGTCAGGTTTATCCAGGGGCCCGTGCACACAGCTTTACTGACATTTAGACCTCTCAGCCACTGCAGTCTCACTATCAGACTGGTTGGTGACACTGCTGCACTGAGACTGCACCCCAAAAATACTTAAAAAACCTTTGAAATGACAACTGCACCCTCGCAGGCCGTGAATATTAAAAGCTTTCCTCTAACTTCTTGTGAATTAGTTTTCTTATATAATGGAGTGTGTAGTTTGAGGTATAAAAGAGATTCAGCTAAACATCCGTTTTTATTCTACCACTGATGTTTTCATTTAAAATCTAGACTTTCTCTTTGCATTCTGTTTCTGGGTTTAAGTGAACAGCTGTCTGTTCAGTCGACCCATTTACTTTACTGAAAGAAAGTTAATCTCTTTGGCCTATAACCTCACTGTATTGTCTGCACACTACACATATACAGCTTATGCACACATTAATGAAATGTGTTTGTGAAGGTTTTTTCAAAGTTCTATGTCCGATTGACAAAAGAAACAGAGAATTTTTTTCCCTGATCTTCCCTGACTATCATCAAGCTTGCATAAAAGATTATTAACTCCCTTATAATCAGCATCATTAATGAGATTATAATGACAGGTTCCATAATCTCTTCCTAAAAGCCATCACCATCTTTGTTTTTGGCTGCTTTTCGTCTTGTTCAATTGAAAGATCAATAACCATATTTTCCTAAAAATATTGTGATCTGCTGTGAATGATTAATGGGGTTTGCCAAAATTTAAACCTCATATAAAATTAATATAAAATAAAACAGTTCAAAACATAGTTTGTGTTCCTAAGGTTGGCAATCTACATTTTGTAAAGGTTAAGCATCTCTTTTTACTGTCCATTTGTTATAAAGATAAAAAGTGCCATTTACAACATCAACACACATACCACACACACAGATAAACAATGGCTTTCTACTCATGGACAAAGATCGGTGTGACCTCTCTAATGTTTTCTTGAAGATCTCTCTTCTCATTGAGTGCTCTGAAACATTCCTCTCTTTGGAAACGTGTTGTTCTTTTTAGCTTTTTTTCTACTCAGGGTGATGACACCCTTTTCACAGCTGAGCTGACAGCTTGTGAAAGAAGTGTTTATGATGCTGTTCATCTTGTAACCTTTATAATGTGCAGATGTTCTGTAGAGGAAACAAGTCTCAGCCATCCAGAAGGTTCCTGTCATGTGTCACAGTTACAAACCTGAGCTTCTAACATTGCTTGAGGAAAACAACAAATGCATTCAAAACAAAAGTTGGTTCAAACATCCAAATTAGAAACATGTCTAGTTATTTGTGGCAGATAGCTGGTTATTTTAACATATTTTAAACATCTTGTAAATTGTTTTATTTGTCTTAAGTGGGTAACTGCCAAAAAGAGGGACTCGTGGCTATCTTTTGTGTGTGTTTGTGTGTGTGTATGTGAGTGGACTCTAGGTGCCTCCTGGGTAGTAATGAGTGAGTAATTAGTTTCTGGCACATGCACAGACAACCACACCTCGCTCCTTAGGACCCCAGCCGCCATATGCTGCTCCAGTTGGGGGCTCAACTTCCCAAGAACTCTAGAAGAAAGAGAAAAGTAAATGGGAAAGAAAATCTCAACTCCTTAAAATGGCTCAAGCATCCTCCTTCGCAGGGATAGTCCTTAACTCTGCCTCTGCCTTTAAACTTCATGACCTGCAACTCGACTGCATTTAAAAATCACAAATAAACAAAGTAAATACCAGAGAAGAATGATGAAAGTAAAGCCAGTAATTTGTTAGGTGCCAGCTCTTTTCATGCATGTGTAGCCCGATCTCAACACCATTCAGACCTCTAACAAAAGAAGGGGGCGTGTTCTCAGAAAAGGAAAGTTAGACTGGGGTCTGTAGTCAGGATTAAAAGTTCTTTGATTTGTTTTTAATTGGAGAAAACTCACCCCCCTACATGTTTACAGATGACTCGAGTGCAACGCAAACATGGTGGTGCGATCTGAGCTGTGAACTTTAGCAAGCAATATCAAAACATCTTTCTTCTAACATCTTCAGCTGCTTTCATGAGTGCGTGAAATCAACAGATGCTTGCAGAACGACTCGCCAAGTGTCGGTGGGTCGATTTGTTTTTCAGGTTCTGAAACGTTGCCCCTCCCCACCGTGAAAAAAAGTGACAAATCCCACACAGAAATACCATCCAATACTCTTGACAAGTCTTGAGTAAGTCTTTTTGGGTCACATTCGGGCCATTTGTGAGACAAAAAGCAAACACACACACACACACAAACACACACACAAATGCTTGGCCATCTGTTCCCACTTCATGTCATGGTGTTACAATACCTCATACAAACTCTCTAGAAAGAACTGAAAGGGAATTTGGGTTTTATAACCATTTGGTGATTCTGCTACTGTGTAAAAAGTGTTTAGTCGGGTAACCTAAATATGTCCTTTATTTGACATTTAAATTAACTGGGTTTATTCCAAACATAAATTATAATGTAATATAAATGAATCAACATGCCTGCACTAGGTTACACCAACAAAAATAATTTTAAAGTCAGATCTGGCAGAAATAGCTTGTTAATTTAAGGCTTGTTAGTTGATTCAGATAATTCATTGTGATTCATCTCATGGTTTTTTTAGTCACTCATAGAAGGAATATTAACACATTTTTTAAGGAAAGCTAAAGCTGAGTATGTGTTAAATATGTTTATTTTTTTATTAGGTTTGACATTTTGTGTGAATGACAGTGTACATTTATGCAGTAGTGTTTTTTTTAATCTCATTTGCACGAAAAAAATGTCAAATGCAAATCTGCAATTATTTAATGTGAAATAAAAAAATTTGTAAATATTCAGTCCTCTGCGGGTGTCGATATTAACATTTCTATGAATGACAGCGCTTCACTTGTGGCTTGTTGAACTTCAACAACAATTAACTTAAATCACCATACAAAAAATGCAAATGACTGTATTTGTTAAACATCCCATCTGAGATTGATTTATAAATAAATTAGTAGTAGAGATTAGGATTTTGTGTGACACTGTGGCTCAGATCCAATCAGCTTCTAATGTTCTGATTGGTTGTTAGAAAACACACAGAACAGAATGAAATAGTTATGATGTCGAAACGCATTAACCCATTAAACATATTTAATGAATCACGTGTTAGCATCAGTACTAACTTTGACAGCCCAGATGAAGGAACAGACAGATTCAACACGTGCCACTTGAGGAGCATCGGCTCCAGGCTCGAGCAGTATTGACGTACAGATTTAAGGCCATTACTCTTATTATACTGATGGGCACAGCTTCCCTTCAAAGCTGAAAGTGCCATTATTTGTTCAAGACTCCTGGGCCATTTTTTCTCAGGCAGCACTGATCTCTGTGTTAGCAGGTAAATCAATTTTATCGGCCTCGGCAGGTCCCAAGCTTTGCCGTCTGTGTCCCCGGTCATTAGCTATACTGATTTGTGTAGCACGTTAAAAGTTGTTAAAGAGAGTCCCTATTGACATCTCTGCACACGGCTTTCACAGCGTAATCTCAAAGGGAGGTTCCATTCATCTTTAACCTGGTCTCTGTCTGCTGGCTGAAAGGCTAGCAATATTTCTGCCAAAGTCCAGCAGAGTTAAACTGTATCATGCTTTTATTTTGCTCTGTCGGACAAGGAAAGTGAAAGCCTGTGGAAATCGCCAAATTAGCACTACTTTTCTATGCCATTCAAAATGTCAGAAAGACTTGGTCCTTTTTTATGTTTAATTATGATCTGTGGCCTATAACCCAGCTTACAGGGAACATTCTCAAAACATTGGCTAATGTTCTTTAAAAGTTCTCTCAAAGTTATCAAAAATGTTTTTGCAGTAACTTTAGCAGAACTTTCTTTATATTACAGTATATATCAAAAAATATTCTTAAGGTGTTAGTGGAACGTTTTATAAATTTACAAAATAAAAAGTTTTAATAACATTAATATAAGCAAACAGTAACAGTAAAATAAAAAACAGGATATTTTGAACGTTCCTAGAACTTTAAGTAATAAAAATGTTAAAAGTTATTTTTTAATGAAAACATTTGAGAAACATTCTTACAACCTAAAATTGTTAGCAAGGAAGACAGTATTTAAAATTTAATCTGTAAATAAAGGGGATACATTTAGTTACATTTAGATAAATATTATTAATCATTTTAATAAAATGGCCTTCCTGAGCTCAAAGTTGCTGTATGTTCTCAGAATAATTTATAATGGATAACTTTTCCATATGCAAAATATTATTGTGAGAACAAAAAGCTTATGGACCAAATTACAATGCCACATGCACGGGTGGTTTTGCGTAACTCCCCTGATAGGCAGTTTAGTTGCGCTACAGGTCTCGCAGGCCTTTTGTCCTTTTTGGGGCTGATTACAGCTGAACAAAAACAGAAAAAAGATTTTCAGCTTAGATGAGGCCTAAAAATTCATGCTGTCGAGACTGCAAAACAACCACTGCTTACTTACATATATTATTTTTACAGTTTCTTAGCATTTCATTATTCTGATTCATTCTGCCTGGCACATATATTAATAGTTTCTTACTTCTGGTGGTGATACATAATTTTTCAGTGATTCGACCTTTGCAATACATAAGAAACTTTATACAAGTCCTACAAAAAAATGTCCCCAGACACGCTTGTTGAGCTCTTTATATAATTAAATGTACATCTAAATTTAAAAAAGCCAGCCAGTGTGTTTCAGTACAGCAGTAGAAGAATTTACAAGGGAACTTAAGGCATTCCATTGAAAGCACTTTGATTGCCTTCCGTCCAACTTCAGTATTGCTGAGCTAATTTTAGCATTTCTTCATCCGAACGTTTTGCATTGACTCTTCAAAATCTAGAGCTGGCATTGAAATTTAACAGACTGACATTCCACTTATCAACCTGACAGAAGGCACATCCCTATCATAACGAATACACGGACTGACTGTTTTGTAGAGCAGGATATGATGGAGCTGAACAGAACCAAATGGTGGAACAGGAGGAGAGAACAGTGTAGCCCCCGGGAGATAACAGTGGCTGCCACAGTGGCTGAGATACTGATCTAAATGAAAACAAACAGAGATAAGAGGAAGATTGGAGTCACACTGGCATGCTTTGGTGTCTCTCTGTGTGTTTGTGTGTGAAAACCCGCATGCAAGTCTTCATGCCCGCCCCATGGCAGAGACCACCCATCAGATAGATATCAGTTCGAACAATTAGAGCGACTAAATGACGATTCTCAGCACCATAGTGCAAGGGTTTCATTTCGGGGCCTTTAAATTTTTATGAGGTATCAATGTGGAATCTCAAGCAGGAGATTTAGACACAGATTTTAATGTCGCTCGAGGGACGTCAATCCACATATCGCTGAGAACAGATGAAGAGCTTGGTCTGTTGTTGCTAAAAGCGGGTCTCTAAGACACAGAGGTAATACTTCTGCTCTGAAGTCAGATGAAACTGAGTTTCTGGTTTGGGGCCCAAACCCCCATTGGACACGACTCCCACAGCTGGTGCAGTTAATCTGCTTGATGCTCTCTCTAAAGCTCTCATGTTTTGTGATCACACACCAAGGAATACAACTGATCCAGTAATCTTGTTTGATATCTCTGTCAAAAACTCATCTTGCTTAGAGACGATATGCCACTAGAGAAATTAGGACAGTTTGGTATTTGCATTTCCCTAGGTCAGATTTATAGGTCAATGTAACACAATGAGAGTTTGTGCATGACTTGACTTGCTTTATAGTGACAAAACATATTATGATGGATGTCACAATCCATAGTGAGACTGACATTAAGGACGAGCTGAGTTTTGTTAACTCAAGTAACAATTTTAGGTTGTAAGAAAATGAATAATTATTTTTATACAAAATAATATTTTTTATACAAAATCATTCTTGTATATAATATTGTCCACATTAATTTTGTATATTTTAATGATATTTTGAAAGTTTTGGGAATGTTCAAAAACTTGGTTGTAAAAACTTATTAAAAACTTTTGTTTTCTTTTTCTGTGCACAATTCTGTGATGTTTTATATATGATATATTTATATATTATTTCTACCAACATTACTGCAAGAACATCTTTTGATAACTTTGAGAGAACTTTAAGAAATTTTCAGCCAATGTTCTAAAAACATTTCCTGTTAGCTGGAAAAGCAGGTCATTCTAAACATCAATGTTAATTTAAACAGTTAAAGAAGCCTGATTAGCTGTATTATTGAAGAAAAATTAAAAAATATGTCTTTCAAACCTTACTTTTCAAAACAGTGTCTGAATCCATAATTAAAAATCCATTAGTTTAACATTAGAAGAGCAACAGCATAACTTTGAGGTAAAAAAAATCAGGTGAGGACATTTATTGCAAACGTATTTGAGTGTATTTAAGAATGCAGACCTGAGTGCAAACATATTTAGAAATATTTGTGTGCAAGTGTGATTGCTTAGTGGCACCAACATTTGTAACACCTCCCCAACCACTCATTCTATTAAGAGACTGCCAAGTCTTGAATGTTAGATTGTAGTCTAATATTCATTTCACATCTTTTATGGAGACATGTATGCACTCGCACACAAAAAGAGTCCGATGGTCTGATTAATCCACTTCAGGAGAAACCATTATCACAAGAACAATTGGTGTGTCTATCCTTGTGGAGTGGCCATCCATCTATGTCACCACTGCTTATTATTCGCTAGTGCCTTAGGAGGTCCACATTTAGCCACTATGAAAACTCTTGCAGTCATAATTCAGGTTTGCCTGTGATTTTGGAATGCATTATACCATTCATACAATTTTCAGAGACTTATGATAACAAAACAAATCAGTTTAGTGAATAGAGGAGATTGGGGCTAGCTGTCACAAGGGCTATATCTCAATCACTTTGAGGTTTTGTGTCAAAAGTCCAATAAAAAGTGTTTTTGCTAGCAGCAGTTTTGGTGGTTTCAAAATCCTAATTTAAAACTTTCTTGAAAGAGAATTTTTGAATTTGTTGTCACAAAATGTTGATGTGCTAAAAGAATTTTGTTTTTATAAGGCAATAACATTGGAAATGTTCAGTAGTTTTTTTTATAAAGTATTTGTCTACACAAAGAAGGTATTTGTCTGAACAAAAATTGCCTTGCAAAAAACTCCGAAATATTAGAGAAATATTCACTGGAGTAAAATGTGTGACAACTAGCCACATTGTTTCCTATTTGTTCATCTTATTATTTGCAGAATTACATTCTGTACACCAGTGTGAGTTTTTAAAAACCTCACAAGTTGATTTCTGTATGTGAAGTAAGTTTTTGGAGGTTTAACAGTGTTTTATAATGATGCAGTGATCAGTCAGTAATTGCTGCCTACATGTGAAATGACCGTCAGCACAAATGAGTCATTTTTCACACAAAATACTGACAGCACTCAGAACTCAGAGTTCTTCACAAATTCAAGCAAAACAGGAAAATGTAAACTATTGAACTCTCCCACAATAAACACTTTAAAAGCGGCACTTTCAAAAAAACATCATAAGTAAACAATCTCCAATGAACTTGCTCAAACATACCAGAATTTCAAAAGAAAAAATGAAATATGTTAGCAACTTTAGCTTGGTTAAAAAGCTGCCACAGTCCTGAGTTAAATGTATAGCTGGGTTTTTTACCAACTTGACATGGTGAACTCAATTAACAGCTGTCTGTTCAATGGCATTCAGAGACTTTGAGTGGCTGTGCTTACATCATGAGGTATTATAATATAGCAGTACTCATTCTGTTGGTGATGGGCATGCATTGTTGTATGAAATGTGGGCTTTCTAAAAACCCACAGAATTTGATGCTCCTACAACTCTGTACTGTGACAGTGTTTTGTTGTACTTCTACTGAGGTCAACACAACAGGCTTCATGTTCCTAACTAGAATTACTCTCCTTCATGAATACAGTTTGTTCATAACAAAAGTTGTAGATATGAAAGGAAAGCGGTTTGCTGTAATTTCACATAAGCTCATTATGTTCAAGGTGAATCACAAAGCCTGGCGTTCTAGTGCTGGTTCTTGTTAATATTTAATAAGCTAAACTTCATCAATCCTGACACAAGCTGAAGTTGGATATCGATAGGCACAAGTTCTTTAACAGTGTAAATTAATTTGATGTACTTGTATACATGTACAGTATCTGCGTGTGTGTTAGTGAGTAAAAGCCTATTCATATCAAGAGTAAATATTATGAACATATGGAACATATGGAATATTCCAAGATTCCAGGCACTACAAAACAGTTCGTTTGTTTGTTTGTTACCGACATGAGAAACTTGTTGTGCATGGGATGATGAATTTGTTGTAGAATCGGCCACAGATCACAGATCATAACAATCTATCAAAACACTAACTACACCACAGTCCTGAAAAAAAAGGATATTGGTATTAGTGCTCAGTGGATACAGCAGAGCCTACTGTCATACATCAGAGATGAATAACCATTCAAATCTTTAATGTATAACCTTGTGTCCTCCTAGAATGAATTAAAGTGATTGTCAACCAGAAAGTTTGCAAAGGACCTGTGTAATTCCTTTTTCATTTTTTATCCTGTTTTCCCACTCCTCCTACCTCTCTCCCTCTTTTCTCTCCTTTAAGAGCTTTACTGCCGGAGCTGTGCAGGGGTTGAAGTGGAAGATGAAGAGGCTGTGCGGGGGGCCTGGCAGCACTGCATCCCACATACATGTCTCTCTTGTGGGCATGCCGGGTGAGACACAGCTTCCCGGATGAAGGGCTGCTGGCGGTTTGCAGCCGGAATCGCAGAGGAAGAAAACTGATTCATTAGTCTACCTTACCACCCTTCATGACCTGTCCATTATTTTTCCCCTTTCTTTCCTCCAAATGTCTTTTTTAAATTCTTTCAAGCCACTTTCTTCCATAAAGCCACGCATCATTTTGTTTCTCCATCACTCCCACCTAATCAATCTTGTTTTTCCTGCTTCACCACAAAGCCCATTTGCTCTTTCTCCATGTGAGGGTCGCTGACAGATCGTGGGCTGAACGGAAACGAGCGTGTCCATCCATCCTTCGCTTTCTCTCTCTCATCTCCTATCTTTACCTTTTCTCTTCTGCGTCTTTTTCTCGGGCTCTGTGACATTTTCCCTTTCTTATCGCAGGAGGCAGGCAGGAGTCTCAGGCAAACAGCACGCATCATTACCTGTGTGAGGAACGCGCTCTGGTCTTGGCTCCTTCAACCGTTGCAGAACTAACTAATGCTTCTGGAACCTTTCACTCAGCTCTAAACTGGCCCAGAGGTGATTTGAGGGCTACCCCATCTCAGATAGTACAGATAACTGGTCATTTATTTGCCCCCATGTTTTTAAAAACATTCAGCCTCAGGGTATTTCTTGAGAGCCGTGTGAGACAGCTTTGCAATTGGGGTATATTCTCTCTATTGTGTTTGCATTAATGTCAAAAAGTTGCATGTATTATATTTGAAGTTGGCCTAAGATGTTGCTTAAGGTTGTTACAGATTAACACGTAAAAAGTGATTTATAAGTATAAACAGGGTCCAGAATTAACACTTGCCAAATGCAAAGAAAAATAACTAGCTTCACCCAAAGACATAAACTGTGTTTTGTCATGTGATGCTGTGATTGACACAACTCAAAATATATGTTAAATACATGTTTTTGATACACTGTCTTATGCACAAAAAAATCCTTTTTAGTTCACAGTTTTCTGGCTGATAAAAAAACATTATGGTTGGTTAATTTTCCCAGTTTACTCAGAGGTATGCCAAAAAAACATTCTGGACCTTGAGTGTAACCTCTGATATTATTGGACCAAATGTGGTGGTTAGAATCTAAAACGATGGAAATGTTGCTGCATACATAAGTGCATTTATAAGGCTTATGACCTGAAGGCTCAGAATTAACACAGTGACATGCAGTGCTAGGCTCTATTTTAGTGTTATTATTTGGAAATGTCTTTGGAGATGATTTTCCTAACCTGATATTTTTATTTTTATAACCATTTTCTTGTCCTATGATATGGCCTACACTTTCAGGGTGAAACATTTCAAAAATATTGGAAAAAACTGTATTTGCAGCATTGGGATGAAATAGGACAGATGTGTGATTTGGAACCAGCTGCAATCTGTAATTTAGAGCCACCAGCTCTTGAGCATTTATCATTCAAGGTAGGAAATGCATTTGCCTTCAAATGGCAGTAACTCAATCATTCAGAAGATAGAGACAAGACCTCAATCTCACACAGTGGTTTCGTGCAGGCATGCTGCTAATTACACAACACACACACACACACACACACACACACATACACACACACACACACAGCGTCTCACAGGTGCATTGAACATAGATATGCCGAGTGGAACCCTTTATTACTCACAAATTAGTCTTTCATAGTTTGAGAGATGTAATATAGGTGTCTGTTATGTTTCCTTGACATATCAGCATTGTCTCGCATTTTCTACAACTTCTTAAATATAGTCACAAATGAGACAATTGTGATATTGGAGACAGTGTGATTATAGAGCTGTAAAATTCTAATAAATAGCGAAGCTCAGATAATTGGTTTTAAAAAAATCTGAGAAGCAGGATGTCTAAGCCAGGTCTCCATTTGTTTTCAATTTAATCTCACAAGTGAGATATTAATCAGATCTCATTTGTGATGTTTTTTTCTATGGCATACCAGCATCAGTACACATGCCTGTGGTTTCAGTTCTTCAGCTGACCTCCACTACACAACTTCAATGACACTGCAAATCTGACATTCCTGTCAGTCACAGCAGCTTTTAGAAGTTTTCTGCATGCAGAGTCTCTCAAGTCTCTGAGGAAATTGTGGCAGTTGTTGGTTTCAGATTATGTCTACAGTTCATTTTCACACGATGAAGATCTTTGCATCTCTGCAAATGGGCTGCTGTGCCAAGTGAAGGATTAAGCAGCAGTTGGAAGCGAAGTGGAGCAGAAAGAGTTGCGGTGGCCTGCATGCTCTGATGAAGAGTTTTAATTGCCTGCCATTTTCTTCTATCTGTCTGTAACCTTTCACAGCTCTAATTAGTCAACAGGTACAAACTCAGTGTCACTGTAATCACCCTTTAAAGCCTGCCACAGCCCACTCTTTAAACACTGTGATGAAAGAGAGCCAGTTAAAGAGCTGACCATGAGGTACACATGAAACATCTGGCTAGATTGTGTCTGTGTAAAGCTGACTTAATGTAGCCAGACTGAATTCAATGACACAATTCACATATTTGTAGCACATATATTGTTTTCACATATTTGTAGCACTCTGTGCTATGAAATATATGTGTGTGTATCAGTACCATTTAGTAGACAAGTGAGGTGTAGTTAGTTACAATGCCAAGGATGTTGTTGTGATTCCTAGAGAACAAATATAATGATGGGTTAATCTTTACATGCACCGGAAATTGTGGGTTTGATCTTTGCACATCTGTGCTTATGCAAAATGGCCAAAAGTACATGTCCAAAATTCCCAACCATAACCCTGTAACCAATGAGCCACATTTAATATGTTTTGTAATATAAAGTGATATTGTACTGTGGCAGGTTTTACAACCACATATCCTAAAAATGGATGATCCTGCTAGATGACTTCTTGTTGGTGAAATTGGAACAAGTTCAGGGCTAAATCCCCATTATGCAGCTCTAACTGTCTGTTGAACTGTGCTGCTAGATGCTCAATTAAGATATTTCACTGTCTTCATTTGGCGAGCGAATCCATTGGCTGGTCATGCTGCCAGCGTTACAGCTCATTGGTTCAAAGTCATGGAATTGGTTCAAGACCACCCAGGGGTGTCATCAATTTTGCATATTATATCAGAGATTATAATTAATTACCCGAACACATTTAAATTAAGATGTAAGATCCAGAGTCAATATTAATCTTTTAAACAACTTCTAAAACCAAGCATAACAATGCAAAATTAAAAACTGCCATTTGAAATCTGTTTACTTCGGGTCAGTTAAGTGTGGCGATCTACACTATACAGTAACATATGCATATTTAATACTGATGCATGCATGTATGTGCAGTATGTATAAAGATAGGCAATGTTGATATGCATGCCATGTTAATGTATACAGTACATACATATTACTGAGTGACCAGATTGGTGCATAATCATGTTTGTGTGACTGAAGTAAACACTTGCAATTTGTTGCGTCAGTATGTGTGCACATGTAAAAGGATCAGCTGGCAGTGTCTTGCATTATAATCAGGTCACATGATGTTGAGGTGGTATCAGGTAGAGGCTTTCCCCACGGACATCATTAAGACACCACAGTCTAAACCAGCAGCCTGTGCAAACCTCTTAGTAACTTCCAGGAAACCCTCTTCTGAGCAGCAAGGATATGCCAAGCCACTTTTGGGAAGCCTTCACTGTACTTAATGGTAATCAGAACAACTACTGGACATATTTTGCAACCGTATTCTGTGATGACTAAGAAAAATCAATTTGAGCAGATGTATTTTTTATTATTCATTGAGGCTGTCAATTCAAATAGGTTCATTTAGTACAATCATTTTAAAAATGTGTCAAAAAACCAAACCACAGGCAGTGCAGTGCAGAATACGTAAACAGCATTCAGAAACAGCCATTATTTACCAGACTGCCACAATAATCACTTTTTGTTACGAATTGTGTTCATTTAGGGGCTTGTCATTGAAAACAATAACTCACGTGATGTAACTGCAATGCATTTAATTTATCAGATATGAATCAATCAGCATGCAACAATCAACATTTTTTATCAATTAACACTATTGTTCTATTTTCCATTAAAAAAGTCTTATTTTCTTTGTTTCTATGTAATTCTGTCAGATTAAGCTAATCGAAATTAGCAACACTGTCATACTGTCGTGCAGAGAAAGTTTATGTGCGAATGCCAAGACGTGATAGAGCAACGTCCCGTCAGTTTGTAAGTGTGACAGTAAGTTTGAACATCTGACTCAGGGTTAGATGATAATTGGCCCACACCTTCCCTGCTATGACTGTCATTACACCAGAAATTGTCAACATTCCAACATTGTGGAGTTGCTCTATCCAAAGTGAACAGAAGCTTTAGACTAGTTACATTCAGGATGGGTGACAACGCCTCACAGTTTTATGAACGCAAGCTGTTCTGTGAAAAGCTAAGCTCTGTAGAAGTGGAAAAAAACTGCCTTTATACTTCATACCGCCTCATCCAAGCTCATTCAAAAACTGGTTTTAACAACAATGATTGACTCATTTGAAGTACACGACACAATTCCAAACAAACCACGCAAGTTTCATGCAACATTGAAACTGGTGTGTCTGATATGGTCACTGCAAGCAATTTTCGTGAATTGTTTAGGTAAACTTGACCAATCAGGTTTTAGAGGCCAGAGGGTGCAGGCTGCAGTGTCTACATTTGTATTGTGAGAAGAATGGCAATGCTAACAAGAGAGTTTCTCCACATATATGGAACTCCTTCGTACGAAGTGTGTGGGTGCACAGTCGTGTTTGCACAAGCATCTGTCTGTTTGGACAGGTCTTTATCAAGTTCACAAAGACACTTACGCACAAATATTTGTGTGTGCGTTTGTATGTTTGCGTTCTGGAGCGCTTTGCTTCATCTTGCCTCCCCTCATCAGTTGTTGCCATCTTTAAAACACACCTGAGAGTCAAAATGGCTGCAGTCACAACAATAACAGCGTCGGCACGGCAGCTCGCACCGGCAACTCTGTTTGGCATCTGTTACAGAAAATTACATCAGCAATACCAGACCATTACCTGAGCTCCTACAAGCACATAACAACAGCCAGCAGGGAGCCGTGTGTGTGTTTCTCCTCCACCCCCCAGACACCTGCCACTCCAGCCCAGGATCAAAGCTGCCTATTGAAATCGCTGTTCTCAGTCATACACAGATGCAGAAAAGCATATTTTTGCCAGTATGTAAAGAGCTTGCTCGACTTATCTACACGCTGTGTGCACAATGACCAACAATAGATTGCATAAGCATAAACTCCTGAGCTATGTTCATATCCATCATGTGTTGGAGGCGGGTGTCACACACACACACACACACACACACACACACACTTACATACATAGTCATACAGCCATTAGCGCACCCACTAATCTTCTGCTGTCCTTGTTCAACATCCACTCGAGCAGTGTGGGGTCAATATAGCAAAAAAAAGAGACGGCAAAGGAAAAATAAAATTCTCTCATGGTTTACTGCTTCGGTACACAGCCTTTCTGACAACTTTACAAAGTCAGTGCTGATGACTTCATTGAGCTAAAATGAACCACGAACCTCATCAAGACAAAGTCAAGCTAAAGAACGTCCTTCAAAAGTCAAAGTAAACTGTATGTAGTTCTTGAAATACAGTTAGCAAGAGCTGTGGCCTAAATATAGCAAGTGCTTAGGAATTAATTCTACATAAAATGAACATATGCAGAACACATCAAACATATGTTGAGCACATTTATTCACTGGAGTCTAAATGTGGCAATTTTTAATGTACCCTTTTAAATATGGCATTTAAATGCCACTAAGAAATTTACTTAGACACACACATGGATATATAAGTTTAATGATTTAAAAGTTTACATTAAAAAGTATAAAAGTTCAGTGCATATATATATATATATATTTGTGTGTGTGTGTGTGTGTGTACTTTTATACTTTTTAATATAACCTTTTGAAAAAAATTGCCTTCCTTATTTTCAATATAGACTTTTGAATGTGTATGCTGTTATTGTCAAAGAGCAGGAGAGGTTTCGTACATTGATGAATAAGCCCTTCATCACTAATTATATTCATCATTAACCTTTGACCCCCTTAACGAG
Source organism: Ambastaia sidthimunki (assembly GCA_036877625.1). Lineage (NCBI taxonomy): Eukaryota > Metazoa > Chordata > Actinopteri > Cypriniformes > Botiidae > Ambastaia > Ambastaia sidthimunki. The sequence continues at coordinate 3,512 of JAZGTK010002481.1, read as the reverse complement.
CTAACAGGGTCTACATGCCAAACAATCAACACATTCACACACACAGAGTAACTGGAAATGTAGCTCTACAGTTTGACAGAATGCAGAGGTCATCATTTTGGTTCCATTTTAATGGAAAATCAGCACCCACACCAGAACGGTTAATTGTTGATGGTGACTATGGACAAATATGTAGAAAAACAGTCAGTCACTTACACAAAGTGACTTACATACTTGACCACGCACTTCCAGTCCCAGAGTGGTAAAAACAGCATGTCAGAGTGAGTGAATAGAACAGAGAACTTTTACATCTAAAACTTAAAATGAATTAATGGAGGCTCGCTTGTCAGGCGTAAATGGAGGCTAAATTTAAACAGCATTAGAGGAAGAAAAACTGTCACTTTTATAAGCCAGCACTAATATCATTAAAATTCTGCACATCCAGTTATACTCAGTGGTCTGTGTTGTCTCAAATAGCCTGCATATACTGTATACAGTATATCCACATTTTTATATTCATTGTAATGATTATTGATTATTAATTCATATGACTTCCTTTTTTACATCAAAGGAAAGAAAAACTTTTTTGTCATAAAGTAAACAGAACCGAAACAAAATTAGCTTTAGACAACTTTCAGACAATTTTGTCAACTTTCTTGTTTATAGATGGTATCTGCAAAATGAGATGGACCAAAAACCATAAAACTTTGGGGACTGTGAAAGCATTAGTAACATAAGATAAATACTTTTGTCTGGTTGTTTGAGACTCACATTTGTGAGTGTGAACACAACAGTGATGAATTCCTCACAATAACATACATCTCTTCAGAAGAACAGAAGGTATGAAAAGAGAGCAGCTGTAAATGTGTTTAGTGCTGCCAAAGAGTTTCAGGAGCACTAGTCACATCACTCAACAACTCAACAATGCTGCATCAAGCCTGTTCTCAAACTCTACAAGAAAAAACTCTTTACTTAGTAAAACTTTCAGTAGTACAAATGGATGAGAAGCTCTCAGTCTGAGAGCATCTGCTCAGGTTCATTAATGGCAGTGTAATCCACCCTCTTAAAAGCAGACATACAGATGCCATGAGCTATGATTGAGTTTTATAGATCAAGGCACTGAGTGACTCTCTGTAATCAGAAAATCAATGTTAATGTATTTTTCGGAGCGTTGGTCTGTATTTATGGTGACCCCTTATGCTTTTCATTTATAGAACTTGAACATTTTCTGCTTATGTTGCTCAGTGGGGCTGTCAGAAAAGTCAGTTATTTGACAGCAGTCCACCTGTTCAAGACTCTCACGCGACCGTTAAAGGGAAAGTTCACCCATAATTGAAAATTCTGCCATGGGTTACAAACCTTCAGGTTGACTTCCTTTTTCTTCATTGATCATAAATGGAAATGTTTTTGAGGACCAGCATTTTTAAAGCTTGAAAAAAAAACACCTTAAATACCTTAAAAGCATCTTAACCGAAGTCCATATGACTATATTCCAGATCTTTTAAAATTATGTAATAGCTTTGTGTGCACACCAGACTGTAATTTAAATTAAAATCTGACCTTGTATTTTTTCTGTGCTCACCATGAGCTTTTATTCAATAGAAAAAACAACTTTGCCACAAAATATAAATACATTTATCTGTGTTCTGTGAATTAAGCAACAAGTCACACAAACGTTTCAAAAGATATGAAACTTTTATAGGTGACTTAGATATAGGTGACTAAATTATTTTTCAATTTTGGGTGAGTTGTGCCCAGGAAGGACGAAATAAGGTGCTTGTAAAAAGTAAAACTCAGGACGCACAAAAACGAAACAAAGAATGAAGTGAATCAAAACCCAGTTTGGAGGAAAGTTCTCCTTTTTCCGCTCTTGTGCACATGTCGTGATGCAAAGCCCCATTCTGTTCCAATTGTGTGCCATCTAATATTAGTATTTTTATTAATTATCTTAAATTAACTGTCAAAATGGCTAATTAGCATAATTAATGTGGTGTAGCCAAGAAGCTGAGTGGTATTTGAAAAATGTAAAAGCAGCGGAGAGTGACTCAATAGTGAGTTGTCCAAAATACATAATTACAGCAATTAATTAAATTCCCGTCCTGACACTTTTTAATGACGTGATTGAGAAAGTTAGGATTGGGCGGCTTTGTCGTCTGTGCATAAAGAAATTCTCAGTTAAAGGCCTCGGTTCCTTTTCGAAACAAGTCTATTGGCTGGATAGTTTACAGCTTTATTCTTCTGTGCAACATTGAGCTAGTCTTGTTTAATGATTTCAACTACCTGTAAATGGTCCCAGTAAGTGTGTGTTTGTGGTGAAGTTTCACTAATAAGAGAGTACTCCACACCTTGAGTAGTATATGACCCATGGGATCAAAGAGGCAGTAAAAGCTTTAAGCTTGTGCGATAAGCTCTGTTCACATCGAAATGGAACGGAGAAAACTTGGAAGTGAGCTGCACAAATGAGAGAGAGAGAGAAAGCAATGAAAAACAAGCAATGAAAAACAAATCAATCTATTCCTCGGAGACTGAAAAGGAATTCTAAACTTCTTCAATCACAGCTCAGACAGGAGTTAAGGCGTTTAAAGGAGGGGGATTCAAACATCATTATTTCACCTTAGAGGTCCAGAGCTGCTGGTTTGAGGAGGTTGAACTGCCTAAACCATAAAATCAAGAGTTTAATTCCGACAGTATTGATTTTTAACTTCTAGGAAGGAATGAGTTCAAGAGGTCTGATTCTAATAAGGTTGCTAGTGATGACTGGGAAGATGAAGATGTCGTTGATGACAGCATTGACCAGTTGGACTGTGATGATGCTGTTACGTGCTACACCACTGCACTGTTTGTTCTGCACTGTATGTTTATGTATTGGTGTGGATGATACAGTTATTTCTTTATGGAATGTCAGTAAAACAATTTATTTTTATTTGGAACTTAATGGAAATTTAGTAGCAGTATTAAATGCAATGATAAAATCTGAGCGGGTGAATAACCTTGAAAGCTCTTGTAAAATCATCAATATACAAACACGTGATCTCACATTAGTTGAATTCTATATTCAGTCAAGTTGCAATCAACTGCAAATAACAAAAAACATAGCAAGTTTCCTATCATTCAATGGCTATGCGACACTCTCCTGTGTAAATAATGTAAAAAAAAGTCTTACTCACTAACAGTTATATCTACCATAGAATAAATGATGAGTTAACATTTTGAGTGGTTAAAACCAGTGATTTTCACCATTACACTGTGACTGCCATTTTATTGCCACTTTCACATCTGGTATGAACATTCGTCTTAAGAGACCTGGTCATAAGTGGACAGCGCTTTACTGGTGTAAACAGGGTCAAAGCGTTTCATGATCCATCACTCAAACAACAATTGTAGTGACTCAGGAACACACACACTTTTGCAAACATCTTTCCTGGTGCCTCCCTCCTGCCTCTTTCATTTCCATATTTATCCCCTATGAGGATTCATGTAATCATTTGTAGCAGAAGGTTGTGTTCAAAGTGAGGTTATCACAACCAACTGTT
>JAZGTK010002480.1:15102-31627 GCA_036877625.1 Ambastaia sidthimunki | reverse complement strand
TGTATTGCTGTAAGAGGACTTCAGAAGTGGACACGGACAAACACAACGAGCAACCCTCATTGCTCATTTATGTGTATGTCCACAGATGGGATTACAGCCCCATCATCTTTAACAACTGACCCCAGATCAGCAGCTGACAGGCAGAACGAGAAGCCTGTCAGTATCCCGCCGGCATGCCGTGCTTCCTAGCATCCGATACGGCACTGATGCAACGGCCTTCTTTTGACACGCCGTTGACCACGTTAAAGAAGTACGGATTGTCCTCCACGATGTGTCCTAATTTCTTCATCGCTTCTATGGCTGACTGTGGGGTATAAAAGAAAAATACTAGCACTTAAAACTCACATTTGATTACCTGTTACAAAATGATGATTATAATTAGTGACCGGAGGCGTTTCGAAAGCAGACAAGAGGGAGAAATGAGCAATTACAATCAGCGCGGCAGTCATGCTAAAAACTGTGGAATTATGGGATTGCAACTAGCGATGAACTCTAGAATAATACTGGAAGAAAGCTCCAAACTCCAAAGAACTTACTTTGTCATATCCACGTTCAAAGTTGACGGTGTTCTTAGAAGTCACAAATACTATTTTTGCAGCGATGGATTCGTTAAGACTCATACCAAACCACAGGTGGTTCATAATAGACTGAAAGAAAGAAACAGAGAGAGAGAGAGAGAGAGAGAGTCTATAAGGAGTACTCTGGGTTATTTTCAACCTAATGTCTATGAACTGCACCTGTAGCAATGCTGTTTACTAACACAGACAATAAATCGAAAGCGTCCCTTAGTGCACAGAGGAAAACATTAACTGTCCTCAAAAGAACAATTTAGAGAATTTAAGAGCTCACGCTGTAACAAACATTACTGTACTGAAATATTCATGTAAGTGCTTTAACAAAAAATATGAGGCTCAATTTTCTGCTAAAAACATTCCGACCTGTTTTCTGCCAGGTGTCCTAATCAATTTTTATAAACCGATGGAGTACATGAAGATTAGGTTGAAAATAAACCAGATTCTTTGACATACAGCTGTACAAGTTATTATATTTTATAGAAATAACTTTCAACAAATAATAGCACATGAAGTTTAAACCAAAAAACCTTTTGCAACTTAGGTGACAAGGTCTGCCAAAGCAAATTGTATTCTGACAACTAGCTGGACTGATGGAGTTTTGACTCCAGCTCACCAGAGCCATGGCTGTTGTGATCAGACTTCCTCCAGATCCACCAATCACCAGCGTCTTCTGCCGAGATGTGGACTGCAGGATGGATGGAGCCATAGAGGATGGAGGCTGCTCACCTTGTTGAGAGATAAATACAGGCTAAAAGCTGCTGAGAAGGTCCATGTGTATGTAATGTAAATGATTAGTAACAGAGCTTTACCTGGTACAACATTATCCACCCGTCCACAGAAGTCAGCGAGTTCATTGTTCAGTATGATGCCTGTTTTAGGAGAATAAATGGATGATCCAAACCTACAGGTAGAAATTGAGGATACTTAAAAATGTATTTGGGTTTCAAAGGGGCAACAAGCACTTAAATTAAAGCATTAAGTTCAAACAATAAACTGATGCCACAACAAACAAAAGGATGAGACCACATGAAATCAAATATTGAATGCAATTTTCTTCATTGCATAGAAAACATGTAATGATTCTCACATGTGGTTGATGGTGCTGGTAACTGACACAGCACTGCCATCTGCCGCCAGCACTGAAACATGCGTCGTCCCGACGCGATCCGCCGACGGCGTGATGTTGTAATAAGACGCGTCGTGGACGGAACCGTCCGTGATCAACGCCCGGATCCGCTCTGTGAACTTCTCGTCTGTTATGTATGTCATCTTACGAGACACCAAGAAAATACATAAGGTGCAGAATGATGCATTTACACAGAAAACATTTTTACAAAACAAACCTTTTTATGCTTGTCTGCATTAAATTTACCTGCGTTGCGACGCGTCTCGTTACCGTTTTAGCGTCACCTGCCACGAGCGTCGCGTTTTAATGACGCATGTCAATTAAAAAACAGTCGCTGTCGAAATCGAACCACCCTGTTTTTAAAGCGGATGAACCTGTCAGATGCAGGGGAGTCAAAATCTCACGCCAAGTCAAAATTGGCATAACGCTGGTGTGCAATAAACCGCACAAGGCCAAATCAGTTTTGTCTATAGAGATTGTTGGTTATATTGCTAAATGAAATCAAACTTTTTATTGTGTTTGCTTTGATTGTGTGCTTTGTTAAAAACAAACTTGTCATTTTAAAAAGAACTGCTAGCATTATGTGTGGCCTTAGGAAGAAATCTGGCGCTTCGCTGTGTTTGCTCAACCCGCACTGACCCCCAGTTTTATTATGTTTATCGAAGCCAAACATAGCAAATATGGCAGGAACAAATAGCGGGATGTGAGAAACTTTGATGTTGTGTAATGCTGATGATAATTTAAAAAAACAGAAGGAAAGAACTGCAGGATTGCTAACGCTGCGAGCGTCTTACCTCTCTGGAGCTGAAAAATGGGTCTCCAAGGTTGCGCTTTTGTCCGTTTGCAAATTTAGCTGCCTCAAGGTACCGATGCAAAGTAACAGTTTTCTGCTCTCCTTTGATAGAGGCTGGAGAGAGTCCGAACCCTTAGGATAAACAAACGGATACTGAATATTCATGGGTAACAGTTTCGTTACTTCGTGATCTGCAAAAACAGACAATGTCAATTTGTAGTTGTAATTTTCTTTTCAGATATAGGCCCTCCAGCAGACCTACCGTGCATTAGTTGCAGGATAAAGCTGAGTATTGCACCCCCTGCTGGAGGAGGAGGAAAATGCATCGTGTATTCCCCCAACTGAGCTGACCACGCATCACTGACTCTAACCTGGAAATCTTTCAGATCTTCTAGTGTTAGCGCTCCACCTGGAAAACAAAACTAAACTGTATAAACAAACGCACCTGCCAACAGTGTTTCAGATATCAGTTGCAATTGTAACTTGCTTGTATACAAACTTGAGGCACCTGCAGTTTGCACATCCTGTATCAAGTCTCTGGCAATTTGTCCTGTGTAAAAAGCATCCGCTCCTTCTTTGGCAATAATTTTCATGGTTTCTGCGAGCTTCGGGAACCTCAGGACGTCCCCGGGGCCAAAAACTGTCTTGTTCTTGTGACAGAACAATTCACTAAGACGTGTGCAGACATGTGCAAAATTAGCCAGGAATAAAAAAACAGAAAAACAACTTCAGATGCTCAGTGCTTATCTACAGCTTGTGTGCGTTTTTATAATAAACTAAAACTAAGAAATATTTCACTGCAAAATCAAATTAAAATATTTTTTGCAGAATCTACATTTACAATAATAGGAACTTAAGCATAAAATGTTTAAAATCGTTACGGTATTGTAAATTTTAATGTGGCAATACATTGTCTTAAAATAGGAAAATTAAATTACGATGACAAAAATATATAAAAATATACTTGGATATAAAATAACTTTAAATATGTTCTTTTGGGGTGTGACCTGGACATGTTTTCTCAAGGTTCACCCAATCAAAAACAATAGACTAAGAAATTTACAGTATAAAATTCATGCCTTACTGGTGATACTAAAAAGTATTTAATGAAACTACTGCAGAATACGACAAGCTTTATCATGAAAGCTAGTGTCTTTTTCACAACAATAGCAGAGCTTTTGTGTTTCTGTGGTTTGCCAGAGGCTAAATCATAACCCAGCGTTTATAGTACTTATGTCTCTAAATAAACTATCCTATTGAGATGTCAATCATCAGTCAGACAGTCTGTATGTGTGAGTACCAGAGGCTGGAGCCCTGAATCAGTTTTTTGATTATATCAATTTGCAAGAATCGGCCGAGGAACACTGGCATGGGGAAGCCGTCTCGTGCTAGCTTGATGGTGGGTTCAAACAGTTTAGCCCAGGACAGCTTTCCATACAACTGGTGGGCTTTTTCATAACCACGGAGTTCTCCCGGTACTCCAATCCACTCACTTCCTGTGAGGCAAACGGTGAGATTGATGATTTACTCACCCTCATGTCATTTTAAACCTATATATACCTACATAACCTATATATAGATATGATGATATTTTTTTCTTCTGTGGAACACGAATGAAGATATTTTAAAAAATGTCTCAGAGGTTTTGTGTCTATACAGTGAAAATTAATGAGTGACACTGTTTTTTTTTGTGTCTGTTGCCTTTTGGAAAGAAACTAATCGGTAAATATATGGTAAATATATCTGGCAACAGTTGCTATGAACTACTGAACTTAGACAAGGAAGAGTATAAAACAAGCAAAACAAGTTGTCTGACACACACATGACCTTTTGTACTTTCTCTATCTTCCTCGTATTTTATTAAGATACACACCTTTCGATATTATTAGAGAAATAACCCAAAATCTATGTTTATTATTGAGACAGAACAAGTGAATTATAGTGATTATATTGTTTTAAAGTGTTACCTGTGATCAGGGTCATAAACTTTGGGCAGCCCTTCAGTAAATCCGCTTTCACACCGTTAGGGACCGTCTCTCTTGAGCTGATAATTTTCACTTTGCCTTGAAAAGACAGAAGACACTTTCACTTGAGACAAGCAAAATATTTCTGTGTTTAAACTGAAGGACATTCTTCAGAAAATAACCAGAATATAATCAAGTCAAACTTGTTCTCTACGAAACTACCGGAGAAACGCAACTAGCAAAAACGTTTAGGATCAGAATGTTATTACTGGTCCAAATTTAATGTAATGTGTCGATAAGGAATCAATGTTGCATATTTCCAATTCCACAAAGTATATTTATCCCCTAGTGAGCAGCCCAAAAGTTGAACAGGTAGAATAAGGAACCAAGAAAATGACACAGGGAACAAACTCAAACATTGGCTAATGTTCTCTCAAAGTTCACAAAAATGTTCTTGCAGCAACTTAGTGGAACTTTTTAATGTTATATATCATATCAAAGGTTAAGTCTTGGTTGCTGTAGTGGGTGATTCAACAGTGCAGTAGAGTTACGTACCGGTTTTGTCCATGATGGTGAAGATGGCCCCCCCGCCCAAGCCCATGCTCTGTGGATTAACCACTCCAGTGCAGAGTAGAGCTGCAATGGCCGCATCTACTGCGGACCCCCCCTCAAGCAGCATGTCTCTGTGAACAGAGTCCAGAAACTGAATTTGAAGGATGGACAGAGTTCCAAAATAGAGTCTTTAGTTTTGTTTATGGAAAACATAGATTCCTATTAAGACTTTAGGTTGACATATACAATATCCAACAACGTCTGAAGTTTAATCAGGTTTACCCAAATATAATGGTTTGCACAACACAAAACCCTATGTACCCTATCTATGTATTAAAACAATGGTTAAAAGTTTAAAGACCCCTCAGACTTCCTCTAACAAAGATTGTGAGGTATGTGACACACACATACACACTTTCTGCAGATATATCACTTTTCCTTCAAGTGTTTGCGTCTGTATGACAAATGAGACCCCCGAGGCAAGTCTAAACCAGACAAGCAGCGATACCTCAGAGCTCGATGAACTTAAATTTCACCCGCTCACACACACACACACACACACACACACACACACACACATGGTGTTACTGCATGAGTCAGGCTGAGTCTGTGCATGATTTTATACACTATGGGGCAATTCTTTACAATGACAGATGAGATCAGCCATCTGATATTACAGGATGTTCTGAACTGAAAAACGAGACCTTTCAATATCAGCGTAAGAATGCAACAGGCAGATGTGTCCAATAACAAGATAACTTCTAATTAAAGGACCTCACTTATTATTATATCACCGTAATATGATACAGTCCATCAATCACACAGTAATGTATCATTATGTGATCGTTTTCTGCATTGATGAATAGTCTTTAAAAACTTTATAACAGATGTTTATTCAGTCTTTTAAGTTGTCAATGATTTTTAAGTGCTAAATTTGACATTTAGGTTGAGGAATTAGGTGATGTATTATTAAGGTATTGAGTTTTTTTACAACACAAAAAGCAAATAAATAAATACAAACAAATGCCCCTGTAAAGTGTTTTACAACCTGAATGTTCTAATAGGAAAGAAAAGTCATATAAAACTCACACAGGTGAGAAGTGCTAAACTTCAATGATTTGACTTGCTTTCACATTTAAATGCTGTTTTCTTCTACAACTCATGGGAATTCGACTTCCAGATTTCAAATGCCATTAACTGAAGGACAAATGCCTCCCTTATGTGGAATATGCCAACTCAAACTAATGTCTAATGTCTGCATCCTTTCAGCTGTGACCACAAACAAAATACCAAAGCCAAGTTCTTTGAAAAGTGGTCATAAAAGAGTTCACACATCCGAACAAGGAAATAGTCAGTAAGCTTGGCATAAACGTCAGGAAACATGGACGAGACACAGAAAATGTGTCAATGGGAGAGCATGACTTTTCTGTGAGGGTTTGTGGAGCTAGTTGATCTTGTTTTGACAACTTGTCGTGTTGGATCGGCAATTTGTAGAAGTTTTGGCAGCCGGTGATATTTTGGTTCTTGTTGATTTGTTTAGTGGAATTCAGAACAAAAGAAATGAACTTAAAAGGCAGGTTCATAAATTCACAGGTAGATTTGAAGAGATATGTAGACATGCACTACATGCAGATACATTTAAGCATATTATCAGAAATCTTTGAAGAAACATAGATTTCAAGTGTCCAAAACTCCTTTAGAATGAGATTCTGTTTGGTCAAGTCTACACCTGTGATCTGGGTAAGGCTGTGTTAGTATCTAATCTCTTAAACTGATTATCTGATACACCATATTGCTTTGTTGCCCATTGTTTGAAATCCTTATAACAGTCATGATTTGTTTTTAAAAACCCTTATTTAAACGCAACACAAACTATCAAGATACTATTAAAACAAACTCCACCCAATATTTAGAAATCTATTTTATTTTACACTTTTTTTACACATTTTTTCTACAACTGTTTATTGACGTGCACATTAAGTCAATTATGTTTTCCTCTATTACTTTTAATGCATTACATTTATAAAACCTTAGGATCATAAGTTTCAAGTTTTAAGATCAAAACCCATGTCTTACCTGCCTATATCAGAGCACAGCTGCGAGTCCGCAGAGACTGCGGCGTGCGTGAATTCGCATTTGTGTTTGGTGGCCCAAATAACGCAGAGGCAAAAGATTGCGGCAGCGCACAGTAACGCGAGCGCGCACAGGCAGCAGCGCTTCGACTGAGATTGGGCCATGCTGCGATCAACGCGCGTCCGCAGGTACAATGAAACGCGCGCGTTGCGCGGAGACTTTGTACGCTGGGGGCGGAGAAGACGCGCGGCAGAGCGAAAGTGTTTTGCGCTGTTTCGTTAACGCTGGAATGATAAGACTGAAGAAACAAATGCGATTCTCACGCATACTTGACTTTCAGTACCTGTGCAGAGAAAGTCAGAGAGGAACGAGGTGAGACAATCATTAATGCATCATTAATTATAAAAGCATCAAATTCCCGGTGACATTATTGTATAAACTGCTGTGAACTGTTAACAGTTGCCAGGCATCAGTTTGGCTTATAATCTATTACAGAATGTACTATTTGTTTATTAATAATAATACCATATCATTACATGTCTATGGTATTGTGCTAAAATTGTCAGTAATTAGTGTTATAACCTGAATAATGAAGCAATGAAGTAGATTAAAGTAAATTAATTAAAAATGTGGCGATAACATCGTAAGTTATAACCTAAACGTATTGTAAAGCCATGCGATTATTTTAAACTCAAAAGAACGCATCTTCTTCCTATAGAAATCACAAATATTGAACTGTTTCTTCTAGACAACAACATACAAATTTGAGAGGAAAAATGGAGAGAAAAAACCTCCAGCCTGTCACATTTATATCACGTAGTCTAATCTTATAGAAGTCACAAATCAGCCTGCAACCAAAAGCATGACATTTTGGGTACATCAAAGTCTTTACACAACAAGTAATCTGGACCACATTATCCATATTTACCTATAGCTCTAAATCTCATATCTATATCCACTTCTTCATCTTGAATGATCTGTATAAACGTTCAATGTTGTAAGATGATTTATATCACATTTGGAAAACGATAACATACCGAAAGGTTATGTGTGTTATGTCAACAATGAGTGAATGACATCAGGTTAAAACAAACACGTGACCTTGACCTGTCTCTTACTGTCTGTCTCTCTCATGGTCTGCTTTAATCATAAGATCTCTCATAAACAGATGTTTAACTAGATCTTTATTTTTTTACCACATCAGAAAGGCAAAATGTTTCATAAGCAGTTGTTTATCTAAAAGCTGGCTAGTTAAAAACATGTTTTTGTACCTGATCAGGTTTTTAGCTCATATTAAAAATTAATAAATTGCATTTTTGTGCTTGATATCGCTGCTTTCTCTGTCATATGTCCCCTCAGGGAACAAAATAGTATCTTTATTTATTATAGCTTTTATGAATAAGACCTTTGATGTTTATGACATATGATGTATAGTATAGTATAGTATGTATAGTTTATATAAACATTTTAGAGATTTTATAATTGATTTATGCATCAATCACAATAAAATTGTGTGAATCAAATTTTTAATAGTAGTACAGTTTTTTAATCTTTATGGTTCTTAAATAGTTAAAAAAACAGGAGGTTGTTATACAAAGAATTAAAGTTAACCATTTGTTGTGTCCTTGGACTGAGAGCAGTGCTTTTGATTTTAAAGCTAGTTTGCTTAAGAACAGCTTTGGCTTCTGACTTACTAACCAGCTGGGATTACCCACCGTTTACCAGTTCTGCGATTCTCACAGCACAGATGAGGGTTTCTTTTTCTGACCAGTTACAGTAAAATAAAGAACATTCCTGTTTTGGGAAAATTTATGTTTTGAAGTCCAACAGATTTCCTATCAGTTCATATTTCATATGCCAAAAACGTCAAGTATCAGGAAGAAAAAAAACTATAATTTTAAACACCTAACGACAGTAATAGCGACACTTGGAAACCCCCAAAAGCAATACCAGCATCCTGGCGAAGATTATTAGAAAACAAGCATCTGGGTGGTGAGTGATTTACTGTACAGCCAGTATCAAGATGAGACTGATAACAGACTTTTCATAAGACTTTTTGTAAAGTGAAACTAACATTTGTTGCCAAATATTTGATTGGCGAGTCAGTTTTTACAAGGATTAAATGTTTCGCAACTGGCAACTTTCCCCAAATCAAGCATCAGTTGCGAAAGACAATTTTATAACAATCCAACCAATGAACGTGACTTAGAATAACATCTGTTGTGTAGCCAAGCTGGTTTTGTTCGATTAAAAAAGTGTTTCATTTTTAATGGCTTATGGAGTGTTTGCATTAATCAGAGATTTGTTTCTTGCGATCAGGCAAGAAAAGCATCTTAAGCAGCAAAAGGTAAAGACAGCTGCAGGCCCTGATCTTTTCATTGAGTCACACCTTAAAGAATAAACAGACTTATCCTGAAATAACTTTGAGCCGCCAGCAAACAATGCGGCAGTTCCTGACACTAGAGACACTAGAGGGCAGTAGTGCGCTAGTCCATTATAATAGCGGAAGTACGACCTTACTTTTCTTACTTTCTTTTGTCTTACGGGATAAATGCCAGTTCTAAATTCTGGTTCATGTTCACTTTAAGACATTTTAGTTTCCTTTAAGCCAATTAATATTATAACAAAGGTTAATCTAAAGAAAACGTAAATAAATAAAACATAATGAATAGTGAAAATAGTGTGTTTGACACAAAATAGTGTGTTTGCAGACAAACTATTTATAGCTATTTAGTGAAATATATTTATATTTTAATTTCACAATACAGAGTCTTATAATCCAACGTGATGTCAGCAAAACTTAATACATTTGTAAAAATAGTAGCTTAAATTTTGAGCATTATTATAAATACATACTGTTTCTATACCTTTTAAAGCTGCAATCCGTAACTTTTGCTTCTCTGTCAGCATCTCTGTTTGAAACATAAAATTAGACTCACATTTCCCGGGAAATCGATCTTTATGAGCTTACTGTTGTGAATCAGGGAACGGCAAGAGCCATTTTTAAACACTGATCTGTTGTTCAATAATAATTTTTGTTTATTTTTAACCAAAAAAAGGATTTAAGCATTAAAGTACTGGAATAAAAGCCCCCAGGAATATGCTCGTCTGAGGAACCTTTATTTTATCATTAAAAAGCTTGTGGGCTGGTAGTAGAGGCTTTTAGAAGAACCTTTATATTTGATTCAATAGGAGTGAACCGGATAAATAGAGGTGCACTAGATGTTCAGTGGTGTTGGGTATCAACATCATTTGCTCTGATGGTTTAACCATGAGGGGTTTTTGCTCCCTAATAGCTTGAGTGTAAACTGATGCCGGCACAACACACTGATATGGGCCATTGATGAAAATCTGATATCTCTCTCTTCTCCTATCTTATTACTCTTGTTCTCCTTCACACACACACACACACACACACACACACAGGTTAAGTTGTATGTACCACATGTGGTCTTTAAAAAGCAACATGGCCTACTTCATCCTCGCTGTAAATAAACTGACCTCACCTTCAGCAGAACATCCGCCCTCAGGTAAAACTCTTCATGAGATGGAGCCCATCTGCTAAAAACTCACATTCATTCATGATACATGTTTAATGCATTGCCTGAGTCACTTTTTTCACATATTCTCTATTATATGATTTTCTGAATCACTAAGCCATATTAAAGCCTTATTATATTACATCTGTCTATGCAGAGAAAAGTCAGAAAGGTTTCAAAAAAGGTACTAGTTTTGAGGTCATTAAGGTTAACCGTCATGGTTTATCTGCTAAGCACAAAGCTCATTAAGATCTTTTGCCTGTTACAGCTATTATATTAAATCCAAATTGATTAATGGAAAGTGTGAATCCACAGAGAGGTTTTAGAAGTGGAGTATGACTGGCCAAAACACAAAGGTCTTTATTCTTCCATAAACAGACTTTAAAATTATTCTGTCCTCTTTGTGTCACACTAGTTCCTCACCTCACTTTTCCAAAAACAAAACATGTTATACTTTTATCACATTTCCATTTATGTCATTTTCATTATGTTTAAAAAGGACACACACTACCGTATTTTTTGGACTACCGCATTAATTTACGTCTTCTAAAATTATGGTGTACTTATAAGTACATGCATGTGATGTTCTTTTGCATTCAAACTTTTCAGAGTTGCTTTGCTGTTTTGGAGGTTATTTTGTTGCGACGTAATGTTTAAATGCACCGGGGGGCAAACAGTCAAATTAAAAACCACATAAGCCCAATGCACATCTCTCTTCCGCTCAAGCGTAAATGGTTTCCAAAAGGATCTTCATTGAGTCAGCCCTGCGCACACTGGGGTGAACTAAAAAACAAAGATGCAAAAAAATGCAAAAAAAATTAACATCAATGTTTATAGAAAAATCCACAAGCAAAGCATTTGAACTCAAATCTGCCAGTACAGTATCATGGCAACAGAATCCATCACGATTTGCAATCATTTGCAATTAGACAAAAGTAGAACATTAAAATCAAATAAGATTAACAATTATTCTAAATAAAATTCTTCATCTGTTTCAAATATGTTTAATATGATATAGGAATTACGTTTTTCAATTTTGTTTTACAAACGGTGCTGTAATTTAATTTATGTTGATGTCTGATAACCATTTTTAGCTTATCATTAACATAATTGTACACATACTTGTGTTTATAATGTTTAATTTATGTAACCACACACTTGTGTTTTATAGCCTAATGTTTAATTTATGTAATCAGGACAACACCATGAATGTTTTATAACGTTCATGTGAGCTCATTTGTTTATAAAACTCATTACCCAAGTCATGAATTGTGCCTCTATGAAGCTGTTTGGCTAATGATGTCTTCATATTTAGCTGAACTTTTGGGCACTGATGAGTTTATGTAAATGCAGAAGTGTACAGCGTTCACCCCACTGAAGCGTGATGGGTCTCAAGCTACCAACCGATAAATTATTAACCTGTCTGATGATGTTTCAGGGGTAGCAAACAGTGCCAACAGAAGAAGGTTAATCGAGAGGCGAGACGCGGCCGGGAAGTTGACCGGCGACACCAGCCAGACCAGAAAGGAAAACACAAATACAACATTCAGCCTAGAGGTCAGCCTGGCTGTGGGGGGCCGTGTTTCAGGTTAAACCCTGGAGAGTTTTCTCAAGAATGCCTTAACAGCCGGTGCAGTAAATACTCTCAAGATGTTTTAAAGTGAAAAGTCTGAAAAATGATCTGAGAGGAAGAAACCGAGACGTAAGATGAGAAGATAAATGACTGATTGAAATATTAGACTAAACGTCACCAAGTGGAATCTAAATTTCAGCGCTAAACTAAAAGTTTACGTGTTCAGAGGAAACATGTTCTCAGATTGTTGGCTAATGTTTTCTAAAAGTTCTCTCAAAGTTATTAAAATCTTTCTTGCAGTAACATTAGTAGAACTATTTTTAATGTTCTATATTATATCAAAACTTGGTAACGCTCTTACCAAGCAATAAAGTTTTAAAAATGTGTTAAAAAGCTGGATGTTTTGAACAATTATAGAACTTTCAAAATAACAATTTTAACATTTTTGTTACTTAATGGAAATATTAAGAAAACATTCTTACAACTTAAATGTTAAGCTGTTAGCTGGACAGCAGCCTATAGATCAATATAAGAACCAGATAACTCTTCTGATAAGTGTGATAATGTAGCTTATGAAACAAGTTTTTCTGTTTATTGGAGTGTGATATGGGAACATATCTTGTTTTCTCTTTTTCGCTGCCTTGAATGCAAATGGGCCAGATTAAACCCTGGGGCCTCAGTTTCCCCTGCTGTAGTGTGACAGAAGGAGTGTCTATTCAAAATACATACAAACAATATAATTTCTGCTGAAATAAGACAAGCAAAAATAACTCGAGAAGTACAGCATGCAAAGACCAATGTTGGAGCAGAAGTGAGTTTAAGGTGAGACCAGGCGAGACATGTCAATCAAAGAGCAAGGAAGCAGAGCAGAAGATGGTGAGGTGAAGCAAAAGATTTCATGTTTCCCTGGAGCGAGTGAGATGGAGGCACAGATGTCAGTAGAAACAAATTCCCAGGAGACTGTACTGAGCAGAAGCCATGCTTTCCAACATCTCACACACACACACACACACACATACACACACACACATTAAGAGTTTTTACTCCTTTAATTGGGTTCATATAGTGACATGTTAACTCATGCAGCTGCTTCAGGACCAAAGGAACGCAAACAACCAGATGGGACTTTAGAATGGTCCTGTTTGACCAAGAAACATCTCCCCTCCTTTCAGCCAATCAGCATTCATCAGCATGTCGTTCCTGCAGTGCATGTAATTTCAGACATGTCTTACATCAGCACCATTAAAAGTGAATTGAAAGATGTCTTATGTGATGTAAAATGACAGCGGCGTCCATCACAAATTCTGTCTGCACTGCATGTCTATCAAAAACAAGTGCGGTAAGCACTTCTGTACTTGTTACACCTGTCA
The DNA here is from genome assembly GCA_036877625.1 of Ambastaia sidthimunki. Lineage (NCBI taxonomy): Eukaryota > Metazoa > Chordata > Actinopteri > Cypriniformes > Botiidae > Ambastaia > Ambastaia sidthimunki. The sequence continues at coordinate 18,062 of JAZGTK010002480.1, read as the reverse complement.
GACATTTCAAGAGGAGTGGCAAGTTTTTTTCCAAGAGCTTCAAGAAAGTTATCTAAAGTATGAACGAGGATTTCTGGACTGAAGCTGTTGAGTTGAAAAACATCTTTCCTAAAAAACAATTAATCTTGATGCTTTAGTGTCCAAATTTACTGAAATTTACTGTGAAAGTCACAATGCAGTAAATCTTTTTATTGGTTACGTTTTCCAGAAAAGCCATTAAATTGTTTATAAAAAGGTGTTTAGTGTAAGTGTCCATTTTGAGCCCTTGTAGACAAAACAACATATCCTGGCAATATCCAAAACTATTTTGTAACCAAGACTGTGTGTGCTTACATATAACATAAAATCTAACATATTAAAATGCTTGACAGATAGCTACAAACTTCTTTAATTAGTAGAAAGCTGCATGTAAAAGATTAAAGGGTTGAATACAATATCGAATATATTGATTATTGATTGACTGCAGTACAGTGTGATGTGATGTCTCCCAGTTTTTGATGATTCAATACACCTGCGCCAGTCTGTGCCTACATACGTCACTCTGTCATTAATTCAACATTTTGGCATCTCTTTACATAGTCTTAAATAGATCGGCAGGACAGAGAGAGAAAGAGAAAGAGAGAGAGAGAGAGAGAGAGAGAGAGAGAGAGAGAGAGTTCCTTATTAATGCTGAATTCAATGGGGTCATTAACATCCCGCGTCACGAGGGACCGAGCGACCTGTGTGATGCTTTAGCGCGCTCTCGCTCTCCAAAGTCCTTTACGCGTTCATCCCACCTGTCCAAGGACGCGTTCGCATATCCACATTCTTCCTTGCTTGTGGGTTTTAAGCGGACAAACTTTACGAGTTTGTCATTTTGGGAGATCAAAATGAGCTCTTTGATTCCCAAGAGCGAGTCTACCACATCACTGATCAAAACCACAGCGGCACCGACGAACCGGAGACACGGGAACCGCGCTGACCACGCAAGTCACCGCAACGGTCACCGACACACAGGACGCGGCAATGAGGACTCCTGCTGGAGCGAGGAATGCGATGCCACCGCACGGAGACCCCTGTGCCAGCCGAAACACGCCCGGAACGGAGGCGGCGGTGGTGGAAGAAGAGAACACAAGGTCCCGAATCACCGCAGTGAGGATGGGTATTATCAGGAGGGTGGACCGGATCGGCACGGCAAGGAACACCGCAGATCATCCAGACACCACCACGCTGTTGACCCTCCGATCCAACTTCACGGGAGTTCCCGCACCAGCCGGACGCCTTCGCCGACTCCATCTCTCTCCAAACGCTCGGAAGAAGCTGCGTTGTTCTTTGAAACGAAGGACAGAGCTCGGACCGGCTCGAACCAAAGTCTCACATCCAGTCCAGCTACAACATCAGCACCGCTTCACCCCGGGAAGGGCAGCGCGTACAGCGGCGCCCGTGACGCGGACCTTCATCCTATAGTCAAGTCAGTTTTTGGACAGGTAGGGCGACTAGTATATTATACCATTAACTATATTTACGAACAACTAATCGGTCGTTTATAAAGCCTTGCCTTTATCCAAAGTGACTTACAGTAAAGTATCTGTTTGATACCTGAATCATAAATGACACTCATGGGTTTATAACTATAGTTTTTTAGGTACAATCTTACTGGTAAACTACCATCATACAAAATGTGTTTTACAGAAGCAAGCTGCATGCAAGTATAAACGTAAATGTTTAAATGTGAGTGGACCATTCAACAGGTGTTCAATGAAGAACTAACTAAATGCATACCAGCATTGTGGTTAAAGCTCTGGGCAGCTAACTAAAAGGTTGTAGGTTCAAATCCTGCTAAGGCTATTTGTTCTTGTTCTAAGTGTAACAAAAGTCACTTTGCATAAATGTTTCAGCTAAATGATTAATTAGTCATGAATGTTCTCACTTATTAAACAAAATAACCTTACACTGCCTCTATGTTCACTGACTTGTGTTACTTAAAAACGTTTTGAGCATTAAGGACTTTTTAAAAGGTTTTACATGGAAAGCACACGTTTTTGGGGATATGATCTCTCAACAGTCAGCTTATGATAAAACTGAATTATGCATAAGGTTTTGATGTTGAAGGTAAGCGGGTCAGGCTGGGTTCAAATTGTGGTTGACTTGACACAGTGATGTTAAAACGGCTGATGGATAACTAATATGCAAATATCATGCAGATAGAGAAACTGATGATGTCATATACTGATGAAATCGACATTGTGCTGAGCTTCTGAATTTTATTGAATCTGTCTAAAATGTGATTTATAACATCTATCACCTATAACATTTTCATGGGTTTCATTCTCTTCCTTGATTACTGTCTTAAACGTTATATCAGTGCTAAACAATAACTAATGTCCTAATAATGGGCCACAGTAAAAACGGCTTCAGATTTATACTATAGCTTCAATAGAACACATACATACATACCACTGATATCACAGACTGTTTGGGTTTAATATGAAACTAGTTATGATTACAAATGACGCTAAAGCAAACTGACCTTATAAGAAAATCCTTTAGACCAGCAAACAAACTTTTGCACACCTGGTCTGGAAGATATGTAAAAACAGTTACATTACAATAGAAATAATAGCCCCACACACTTCTGTAGCCTTCAAAAAATGAATAAATACAATGTATTCTAGCTTAAAAATCCTGATTAAATAGATTTAAAATTTTGGTCAAAGACCTTGAATCATCACTGTCAGACTTTTAATGAAGATTTGGAAGTTATGAAAAAGTATTTACCGTAAATTATGAATCATTTTTATCTTTAAGGACATTCTTAAAGGCACATTTTAAGGCACATTCAGATTTAACTCATTTATGAATCATATTTGCCTTTAGCTATTTTTTAAATGGGAGGTTTTGTCAGATTTACATAATTTCTAAGCTTATTTTGTCCATAAAGCTCAGTTAAGTAAAAATACCCATTATATGTTTGTTTCACA
>JAZGTK010002480.1:0-15048 GCA_036877625.1 Ambastaia sidthimunki | reverse complement strand
ATATATATATATATATATATAAATGAGGACATATAGACTTTTACAAGCATTTTAAAAACGTATTGCTATAGAAGCCACAGTACAAGTGTATTGTTAATTTAATATTAAATGTCTTTAAAGCCTTTAATTTAGCACTGTGTCATTACAATTAGCAGCATTTTGAACAGGAACTGCAGTTGAATCAGTCATCATTAAAGTTACAGGTGCAACAGTCCTCAGAACCAATCAAACTCTTTCAGTCAGAAACTGTCAGGAACCTGGTTGTGTTGGACTCTGTATGTTTTTTACTTCTGCTTGCTTTAATGCACCTCCCAGCCATCATTAGTCTTCGCCTTGTAAATGTCACGTAGACATTTTGCCCTCAACTCCTCAAAGCAGACCTGTGCAAAAAAAAACAGAAAAACAGCATATTTCCTGTGGAGATAGTCAGACCGAAATGACATGATGACACAAACTATGTGTTTGCACACACGGGTGCACACAGAAAACTCCGGAAAAAAACCCCTCCATCTTATTTATAGCGCAGACATGTCTATTTTTTTCCTTGTAGTGGATTGATTTTCCTCAAATGCCGTGTTTCATATTTCCTTATGTAACATCACATTCTGCGTACAGTCCCTACAGAAATTATTCTCCGCCAGCAGGCGCTAAATTTAGCAGCTCGAGACCTGATTAGAGAGAAGAGGAAAGCTGTCTTTTGTGCCGTAGTGAAATATTCAAATCCATTAGCTACCCCACACGTGGGGTTTGAAACCGTGAAACTGAGGAGAGGATGAGAGAGCAGCACGGCATTGCTGAGAACAATGTCTAGCTTTCAAAACATCCATCTGTGCATTGCTTTTATTTTATATCTGCGTTTAACTGACTGATACCTGTTATTTGGAATATATCAACAACTGTTTGTTGAAAAACACAAAATGACATCACCGTATCAAAATATTTGTCTATACCTTTAACATTAGATGATTTAAAGGGACAGTTCACTCAAACATAAAAAATTCTTCCATCATTTACTCGCCCTCATGTCATTCCAAATCTATGTGACTTTTGTCCTCTGTGGAACACAAAAGAAGATATTTTGAGAAATGTCTCAGTGGTTTTGTGTCCATACAGTGGAAGTCAATAGGTGCCACTGTTGTTTGGTTACCAACATACATTAAAATATCTTCTTTAAATAAAAGTCAGAAACAGGTTTGGACAGGCATGAGGGTGAGTAAACTATGAATAATTTTCATTTTATGATTAATCTCTTTAACAAGCCTGACACTGTTTAGAAAGATTCAAATCATTCAATTTATCAATGGGAATCAAATACACCTAATAGGGTGAAATAATATTATTTAGCTCTATAAGTAAAATATCAGTCTAAACTACTTTCATCAAGGTAGCTCGACTTCACCTTCAGACATTTTTCTTGTTAAATTGCTTTTAGCCGCTGTGTGTCGCAGAAGTTCTCTGCTTTCGTTCCTCACAATCTCTCTCTCTCTCTCTCTCTGTCTCTCGAGGCAGAAAAGATTAATATCCTAACACTGGCATCACTTGACCTGACTTACATCTGATAACAACAAATTATGCCACTAACCCAGTTTTGAAAATGTGCTGCATATATCAAAAAGACCATTGATGTGTTGTTTTACTGTGAAACTGGAGATCTGAGATATGTGTCGGGCCGAAGACGAGCTAATCTGCATTTACCAGTGCAGGACTGCAGCTCAGATATCCCAGCTAACAGGAAACGTTCTCAGAATGTCGACTAATGTTATCAAAAATGTTTTTTGCAGTAATGTTAGTAGAATTTTTTTACATTATATACATATCATATATATATTGATATATATAAAATGTTATTCTTAAGTTGTTAGTGAAACATTTTAAAAAACGTTACAGAATTAAAACATTTAAATTATGTTTTTATAATCAAACAATAATATTAATGCAACTTAGAAATGACGTTTTGAATGTTCCTAGGACGTTTAAATAACATTTTTGTTACACAATGGAAATGTTAGGGAAACGTTGTTTGCCAACATCACTTTCAAAATGATGTTCTGTCAGTCTGTCGACTCACTTCCATCCTTCCTGTGATGCAAACAGGAAATGAAGATGATACAGGAGGAAGCATCAAGACTGATGTGTTATGCAAGAAAGATGCAACATTCAGGCAGGTGATACAGACTCACTTCAGCTCTCCCTCTTGCGCTCATGGCTTCATTTTCGCTCGTTCTTTTGGCTTTTTCTAGAACATTCTGTCACTCCCCCAACCCCCACCCCCCCTTCAGCCCACTTGGGTCAGACCGACCTTGCAAGGGTCTGGGGGGAGAGAGAGAACACGAGGGAGGGTGGAAAGCAAACGGGGGACAGTTACGGAGATGAGCGAATGAGGATTTGTGAATAAGCAATACAAGCTGTCGTAAATTCCACGTCATTTTCTGTTCAATACATTTCAAAGTCCTGCGCTATTTATAGAAGCTAATGTGCTTTTTTATTCGCTCATGGATTGCAGGGGAGGAAGTGCAGGATTTCTAAGCCGCTCTCAGTCTGTGTAATGGAGGGGAAGACAGAACAGACCTTGAAATTCCTTTTTTTGGGAACATCTCAGAGGAACGCCGTATTGCTCAGATCTCCTTATAGCTCAGGAGAAATACTTCCGTTCTCATAGATGTTTGATTGAAATATAATTTTTGTCTCTTCTAAAAAAGAAACAAAAAAACAACTGAAACAAATTTTGACATACAGTAAGAGTAAATAAAGTTACGTAAAATATATACATATATAAAAGTATATAAAACACAATAAGATCAGGAGTCATTGGAGATTGGATCATTGGAAGTTGGAGGGATAGAAACTGCATGGCCATTGGACAGTCAACATAACCCCGCCCTCACACCATACATCATCAACAGAAGAGGGAGGGTTTCATGTTTTTGATTAAGAATTATGAGGGCACACAAATTTGAAGAAAATAATGATGTGCACAGAAAACTTAATTACGACAAACGCTGCAATATTTCCTAAAATGATAATAAATGTCAATTTTGATTTTACGGGGACTTGACGGGAGTCAGTTGGGTCAGTTTTGAGTTCCTGCTGGCGTTAGCGAGTCGTGTCTGTGTGTATCCAGCAACAAAACATGGGACTATTCGAGACGCTCGGTGCTACCTGAGGCCATCGTTTGACACTCAGGTACAGCGGGTGAGTGTGAAAGGTCGAGCGAAGAGAAAAACAGAGTGAAACCAAAAAGAAGTGAAGAACACACATAAGAAAAGAAACAAGAATTCTGAAGTGTTACTACATTTTTCATGCCCATAAAAGCATGCAATGAATATTTCAAAAAATATTTCAAATCTCCCCTTTGAGTGACCTACATAAAATGTGTGTCAAAGTGAATAACCTGCTCAATATTTAAATTCAGATTAAACATTTACAAGCATTTAAATATTTTCTTAGATCTTTGGTTTGTTTTAAGAATTCCCAAAGAATGAATAATTTCGTACATGTGGTTTGCAAAAATGCCATTTCCGGTGGCTAAAGGTAAAATGGGTTAAAAATGCTATAGTTTAACATTGAAGATGAAACTCAAGTTATAGTGTATTATTATAATCACTGAAAAACAACAAGAGTTTAAATTGCTATTTTATAGACTAACAGACTATATGTGAGTAATTGTGCAGTATATAGTAAAGCATTGTGATTATAGCATGTAAAAGACTCTTGTCAATCATTTCACACCTTCAGGTTTGATGACAGCATTTGGAGGCGGAGTTTGGGAGAAATGCTTGTTGTTGACAGGGTGAGGACAGCTAATTCATGTTAGCATGATGACTAGAATTGTTTACAGAACCTTTTAAGCACATGTATGTGAACTGTCATAACCTAAACACTCTTTACTCTATCAGATTAACACTCAGTGACTCTGTGATGCATGTTTAATTCGTGCCGAGCAGCAAAATGAACAGCACTGTGTATGATTGGATGGAACGGATGATGTCACTAAAATAAAATAAACATACTGGTACTGTCACACCGGCTAAACAGGTTCTGACTAACCCACAGTGCTAATTTATAACTGGTTGTTTATTTAACCCCAGCACATTCCCGTAAGCGCTACCCCAGCTAACAATTTAAGGTTGTAAATATGTTTCCCTAATGTTTTAAGTAAGTGACAAAAACGTTAAAAATGTCATTTTAAAAGTACAAAACATTTTTTAGATGTTGTATTAAAATGACTATTTGGTTAAAAGAACATTATTTAAACATTTTTAAATGTTTTTAAATATTCCAATACTTAAGATATATGGTATCTGTTTTGATATATGACAAATAATATTTAAAAAATGTTACTGAAAGAATGTTTTTTGATAACTTTGAGAGAACGTTCTGAGAACAATTTCTGCTAGCTGGGACAGGTTAAAGTTAAGTAAATTATTGCGTGTGAATTTGTGCATGTGCACATACGGTTCTGTGATGACTGCACACGGCTGCAACAGTCTGTTTCAGCATGTACGGATACATGCGAGTGTGTTTGATATGCGTGTGTGTTCCTGCGCTGCTGGTGCGTGTTCTCTTACTGAGTTGACATTATGAGAGCGGACGGCGCCTGGTTCTGATTTCTGATGTGTTCTGAAGTTCACAATGAGCCTCCGGTGAAGAGGCTGAGCTCTTTGTGATGAATCATCCTCACCAACAGAGAGAGAGAGAGAGAGAGAGAGAGAGATGCATGCATGAGTAACCCAAAAAGATCACCAGAGGATTAAGCCAGGAAGGTTGAATGTGAATATAACAGTGATATTGATGGACTCAGAGGTTCCTCTGAGGTTGCTCTAAGGTTGTTAAGAGGTTGCTGGGAGGTTCCTCAGAGGTTGCTCTTTCACAGCTTTCATCAGCTTTGTTTTAGATGGTTCTCCTAAAAGGTTTCTCCTTGTTAAACAGAAACAAATCAAAAGAGCAAAAATAAATAAACTATTACAATAAAAATCTTAATTGGTGTACAATAGTAACGTATGCAATGTTAAAGAAATTTTATTAATTAATTTTCCCTTTTATGACAAAGAATGAAAGTGATGAGCGAGTGGCGGCTCAGAAGGTGAATTCTGGGAACGTTTTCCTGTTCATAACCCACAGTGACAGGACAATGATCCATGATTTGGCAGGCCGTGTACATCCGCGCCTGGTGCGGTCCCACCCCACCTTTGCACAGACACCTTTCATGGTTCAACCGTGTGTTTTGACACTGCCCTGACGTAGCTGGACAGCATGACTACAAACCAAGTGTGTGTGTGTGTGTACATGAGGTATTTTTAGCTCCATGGCCCCACAACCGTATGTGTGTAATCGACTGTACACGCTCGTGCATGTGTGTGTGTGTGTGTGTGGATTACTGTCTCCAGCATCTTGCTCGAGGGAAGGTGATACACTCGTCTGTACAAGCCTCTTTGTCTGTTTTTGCCTTGTTTGGACGGACGAGTTAAAAACTGAGCAGCTGAGAGAGAGAGGGAGGGAGAGAGAGGGAGAGACAGAGGTAATGAGAAAAAAAGAGTGAACCGGGAGGGAAAAGGGGAAATGATGGGAGGGTGTGAGAGAGAGAGAGAGAGAGAGAGAGAGCAAGTGAACCAGCAATCTTGGCTTTTCTCTTACAGCAGCCCTTCATACTGAGAAACATGTCTCCTTATTCTAATCCCTCTTTACACTTTTCCTCTCCATTTCCTCTCTCTGTTTTCCCTCCTCCCTTCCTGACACCTTGACTTCCTGCATCACCACCGGATCATCTTTCTTTCTTCCCAAATCCATCTTTCCTAGAAGATAAGCCTGCAAAACTCATCTCAGCAGCCGTAATCCATGCATGGAGACATACACACACACGCATGCAGCGGTACACACACGTGCATGCCGCCACTCTGACTTTTGCAGTCGCAAAATTAGCAGCAGGGACTTTATTATGGGAAACTGCATTAAATCGCCGCTCAAGAATTTCTCCAAGAAGGTAAGAAGCACTTTCTGTTAGCTGTAACCTTAATGTGCCCCCTGTTAGTGTATTCATGTGTGTGTGTGTGTGTGTGTGTGTGTGTAGACCCATATCAGGACTGTGTTTGATGGACTGTCAGTGATGAGTTTTACAGTAATTTATAGAAATCTAAATTCTACTGTGTACAGTGCTAGAGTGCTACTGTATACAGTATCATTATGCTAATTTTCAGCACAGACTCTGGACTGACTGGCTCTCATGCAGTTGTTGAGGTTTTTTTTAATATATCATCATATTAGTCTGAAACTGTCTTAAGTGTACACTACCATATCCTAAAACATCTTAAAATATTTAAAAACTATTTAGAAAGTATGGTAGAATTCTACTGTACCAAAAATGTTGCATGTAGCATACAGCAAAAGTGTAACATGGGAAGTCTGATTTGCGAAAGACGGTTTGGGCAGCTGGTTGCTGTATCGTCTTCAACCTTAAAAGAACTACAGGACCTGTCAGTGCATTAATATTACAGTTAAAGACTGTAAGTCTCGCTGCAGTATTGCACTACCATTAAAACCAATTTTATTCAGATTATGCTGCAAAAACGTTCCACAACATCATTAAGTTGGTTTGTCTCTTCATCTTGCTTTTCTTAATGCTCCTAAAAGCTCTCAAAGTTCTTAGCTTTTTTCTTATCTGCTCTTAGGTATCTGTGTATGACATGAGATGCATTTCATATGTGCATGCTGGGAGATTAGGTTCATAGCTGGGAAATGTCAGAGGTGGGCACCTGCTCTTCTCCTGGTTTGTTTGGAGGAACGTGTGAGTTGGCATCTCCACAGCCTTGGCGACAGATGGAGCGTGAAGGTTATGTGTAAATAGAGGGCAGAAGCTGTGCATGTGTTTGCACACAGATAAATTTATGCATGCCCCATGCGGCCAGGTTAAAAAATGGACGTGTCTACCCAACTAGCAGGGAACATTCTCAGAACATTGGCCAACCTTCTCTGAAAGTTCTTAAAGTTCTCAAAACACTTCTTGCAGTAACATCAGTAGAATTTTTATTAACATTATATTTTATATATATTTTCCCAGAACTTTCAAAATAACAATTTAATGTTTTTGTTACTTAATGGAAACGTTAGGAAAACGCTCTTAAGAGCTAAAACTGCAAGCTAGGTAATGGTTTGACAAGTGCTATCATGATGAAAGATTAGGCTTTCAATGATATTCAGTTTACAAAGCTAAATTAGACTTCCACCGTGTGTATGTGCCCTCAATCTCTCTTAGCTGTTGGATACAGATTACTTTACCAGCATGTGGTATGACAGGAGAGCAAGAACGGAAGACAAGAAAAAAAAGAGATACAAAGAATAAAACTCAGATGCTGACGTGAGTCAAAACATAAGAGACAAACGTGAGACAAAACCTGAGAGACAAACATGAGATAAAATGTGGTAGTAACCGATTTCACTTTCATAGTGAAAGTAGGTGTTACATACCAAAAATGGAGTCAGATGACTGGATGGGAGGGATTCACGTCAGCCAAAAAGTTAGTTATTCCATGTCAACAAACATTTTCTTATATAAAATAATATTCACAGCTAAATTGTGCACAGTAAGACAATAACAACATTCAAAATCAAAGATCTATTTTGATTACATTTTTTAACATTAAAAGCATGCGTGCAAGAGTACAAACTAGCAATGCTAATGAAATGAAACTCATTGATTGTTAGCATTAATCGTAAAGATGTGGGGAAGTCATGTCATAGAAACTTAAAATCACTGTACATTAAAACAAATCTTTATGGTTAGATTGTCGTTTTATAACGTTTCCAAAGCGTGTTTTAAATAAGGGTCAAGTGAGTTTTTCTTTATTTAGAGTGCTTAGATGAGGCTGTTCCTCTTTTTAATTAACCCAAGGGTCTGTGTTTAATTACACAGATTGTGTGTGTGTGTGTGTGTGTGTTGTATGCTCTTCATCTCTATCAGTTAATTGGTCATTATATTGTGCTGGCTGACTGGTTTTGTTCTCATCCTGATATGCTCTCTCAGATGAGCAATCTAGTTTTACCACCTCCCAGCCATAAGGGAGCGTTCCCTGAATGTTGGCTAACATTCTCTAAAAGTTCATGCTCTAAAAGTTATCAAAATCGTTCTTCAAGTAACGTTAGTAGAATTTTTTTTTACCAGTATATATCATATAATAAAAAATGTTGTTCTTAAGTGGTTAGTGGAACGTCTCAAAAACATTGAAAAATGTTTGCACAACGTTCCTATAACCAAGCCAAAACTACTAGAACATTCAAAATAACATTTTCAACATTTTTGCTACTTAACAAATACATTAGGGAAACGTTCTTACAATGTAAAATTGTTAGCTGGGCTGTCACATTCTCTAAGCTCGCTTCCCTTCAGGGTTATTTGAGGATCTGCTCTGAGTTTTTCATCTCCCCGACGCTGTTTTTCTCACATCCGTATCATCAGTGCTCATGATCAACGAGTTTCATTTGTAAAAATACGACAAGGATGAAACCGGAGGCACAGAACCGCTTGGATGTGCTTCTTAAAATGTTTTAAGCTCAGTGTTTTTTACTACAGCAATCAGACGCGATGACACTGCGGCAGCCGCGAGTGTGAACGGGGATGAATTATTCAGTTTGAATGATATCTGATCTTAAAGGTTCTGTCAGTTGCTCAGAGGGAAGAGAGAAAAAAGGCAGATCTGGTCCTGCTGAGATGTGGGAAGTAGGACATACAGTCCTGCCTCGACGCTCTTTGTTACTGTCAAATCATCATCGTCCTAATGGCGCAATTGTGTCATTGTGCTGCGCTTTTTATAATGAATGGAACAAAGTGGTTTATCATCCTAAATATATCCCTAAAATCGGAGGGACATTAATGATAATGGATTAATGTGCAAGGAGTTATTAACATTATTTAGGATTTATTCATCTTAAGTAATGATGATATACATACAAACATATATGCATACATTAACATCAGTTTTCAGTATGTATTGACATAAACTAATAATGGACAATGATGCATTTCTAAATTCATATTAACCAAGATCAAAAAGTAGAATTATTTGTTAGTCTATGAAGCTTAATTAGCATTAACTAATGTTAACATACAAAAACCACTTTACAATAAGATTACATTCATTGACATACATTTATAAGCTTATACAGCATTTAATGATTTTTGGTAATGTTAGTTAAAACAAATACAATCGTTTACAAACATTCATTCTACAAGATCCTACTAAACCACATAATGAAACTAAGTTTGACCCACTCTGGTAAAGCTTAGCTGTGGGGTTTACTGTCTTGTTACAGTCTGATATGAGTTTTAACTTGTGTACCGACTGACTGGACTTTTGTCTGCGACACCCTCCACGTCCCACTAATGTGCTGGGCGGTCGTCCGTGTTTCTAATTGTGTCTTTACTCCACGTTCCCTCTCCGTTCGTGCCCGCCGCGGGGCCACTGGGCTGCGGTGGTCGTCCTCAGGACCGCAAGCGCAGCTACAAGGCAGTGCAGCCATGTGATGAAGGGGTCACATCTGCAGAGACCCTGACGGCTTTGGCTCAGAACTCAACATACATGCACAATGTTCTCGGACCCGCATGCATTTTTCTCCGCAAGGGCTTCGCTGAGAGCCGTCAGGCTGTACGTAAGTCTGGAAACACACACACATATGCACACACACGTTCATACAAACATCTCCTGCGAACATTTCTGTTTAAATGCACTTGGATTAATGTACAAAATAAGCCAATCTGCCTTTATTAGTCTCAGAAGGGGGGTTTGGGTCAGGGTCATGTGACTGAATTCCTGCAGAGTTTGGAGATTCAGAGGTGAGTCCTGCAACAGCTTGTGCAAGGAGATCCGTGGAGCAATGAATTCTGGGGCCAAACAAAACTATAGGTTCAGCTGGTTATGAGAGATCGATCCTCAATTTCTATGTGCTGTTCCAAATAACTTGATCTAAATGCAAATCAAATGAAAAGAAAAATCATTGAAATATTTACATTTCTACTGTAAACTTAATTCTACAACCACTTCAACTAAACAGGATGGTGCATTTAATTAATTGACTGTGTTTTTCACCAGCGCCACACAAAACTACACAACATAAAACAGAGATTTATCTTGTTTATTTTTTATTGTGTTGTTTCTTTTTCTGCAGAACAGAGAGCTGAGACCAGAGGAAATGGATGGTAGGTTACAATTTTAGATTGTAAAAACGTTTCCCTAATGTTTCCATTAAGTATCAAAAATATTTAAAAGATTATGAATTTTTGAAACGTTCCGTTTTTTTAATTGTTATTTCTTGGTTAAGAAAGTTACTCAAAATGTTTAAAATTTAAAAATCTTTTTATCTTCTCCACTCGCTTTCTGTCTCATCCTGCGTTTTATCTTCACAGAGTTACGAGAAGCCTTCAAAGAGTTTGATAAAGACAAAGATGGCTTTATTGGCTGCAAAGACCTGGGGAACTGTATGAGAACTATGGGATACATGCCTACCGAGATGGAACTCATTGAACTGAGCCAACAGATAAACATGAACTGTGAGCCACAAATTTTATTACTCAACTCTAAATTCAGATCATAAGGCTCTCTTTCAAAACCTTGTTAGCTATCTACATAGGCAGCTGCCTCCTAAGGCTGAATTTTAAATGAAACAGAACCTCACAAATGGCTTTCAAACAAGTTTGGCATTAACTAAGCTAACAATGTGATATTGTATTAATAAAATGATTGTGTCAAATAGCCCATATTTAATTACACAGAATCATTTTAGCAGTACTTTTCAGGATTGGTATATAAATAATTATCTGTATAATCAACATGCTGCCTAAGTAGGCAGCTCATTAGGTTTTGGAACACAGACTAAATGTCTTCTGTCTTGCAGTGGGGGGACATGTGGACTTTGAGGACTTTGTAGAGCTGATGGGCCCTAAACTTCTGGCTGAGACAGCAGATATGATAGGAGTAAAAGAACTAAGAGATGCTTTCAAAGAGGTGGGGAGTGCCAGGAGACACAATACTGAGTGAAGAAAACTTTGAATGGGGAAACCCCATTATATATAACATTAATATAACATTAGCAACATAGTTAAGTGCAAAGCTGTGCATGGTTAAAGAGTTACAACTTGATGATTAAAGTTGAGTTTGCTTCTGATCCTTCAATATGCAGCCAGGCCAACTATTTGCATGGTGCATTATGGATACCCCAGCTAACAGGAAACATTCTCAGAATGTTGGTTAACGTTCTCTCAAAGTTATCAAAAAAGTTCTTGCAGTAACTGTAGTAGAACGTTTTTCTATGTTATATATAATATATCAAAAACGTTATTCTTAAGTAGCTCAGGAACATTTTAATCTCTTATTAACAATAACTGCGCTCTGACTCTCAGTTTGACACCAACGGTGACGGTCAGATCAGCACAGCAGAACTGAGAGAGGCCATGAAGAAACTGCTGGGGCAGCAGGTGATGCCACTGACGGTGCAGTAAACATCTCAAAGCTTTGTTGATATCATCAGATTTTTCCCTCAACCTTCTATTGATTCTCTCGCTGCAGGTGGGCCACAGAGATTTGGAGGACATTCTACAAGACATTGATTTAAATGGAGATGGACACGTTGACTTTGAAGGTGACACGCCTTATGTCTTGATTTAGCGCTTCTCATTAGTAATGCTAATTTCAATGCTAATTTCACTGCAGTGGTGTGTCTGCTGTCCTGATGGATCAGGTTCCCACGTTTATGAGCAAGTAACGTTTACTTAACATTTTCATTCATTAATAAAAATGTTAAAATGTTATTGCGAAAGTTCTACGAACGTTTAAAATGGCCAGTTTTTTAGACGTTGTATTACCATTATTGCTTGGTTATAAGAACGTTTTTTAAATACACTCCAATATTAGCTTAAGCTTTTTTTTAGCTTATTTTAAAACAGTTCTATTAATGCTACTAACTGCATTAACAGTTTTAATAATAGTGAGAGAACTTTTAGAGAACATTAGCCAACATTCTGAGAACGTTCCATGTTAGTTGGGCAACAACTGGCAACTCCAGCATAAATCGCAGAGAGAAAATAATTATGGTGCAAGAAACCAAATTTGGGATCTATTATTATGTATTTTGGCCTCTTTATATCCCCACGTGTTACTGAAGCTTAAGAGCTTTGTGCTGCTTCATCACACAGTTTAGCTGCTATTGAATCTCATCACCGTGAATGCGGTAAAATGACGCAGAGCTGTCAACCAGATTATCTCTTAACCACAAGATTATTTCACCTCTCAGATTAACCACGCATGAAAAAGAGCATAAAACAGGATGGACAAAAATAGCTGCGACAGTTACTCCTGATGAACACCGTGATGGCTGTAGGTGTGACAGTCCAGCGTCCAGCTGTATTTTTAACTTTGACTCAGCTGAGGTCAATAGTATGTTTATTTTTTTCCACAGTAAATGTAAAAAGCCTGAATATATAAAGCAGTTGTTCTCAGTCAGCTCTTCACAGGTCTGTTGCAGACAGCGAGGATAAATGATGCTAAAACGCACATAACAAACTGCAGTCAAATATATTTTGATGTCAGAGATTGTGGATTCCAACCTTTCCAGTAATTCTACAGTATTTTGCTGTAAATGTAAAGATGGTCATACAAAAGTCAAACTAGGCAAGAAGTAACACAGACAGGTTCTGATTCTCAAAAACCATCAACAAAACAACGCAAGAGAAAACAAACAACTGAGAACCACTTTTGCAGTATTTTGCTGAGTGTTGAGTATTTTCCTGCTGAACTAAAACAACATTTGGTGTATCTTACCTCAGAGTTTGTGCGCATGATGTCTCGCTAGACAAAGATGATCGGAACTGGACTTCCTGCCTTCTAAAAAATAAAGGATGGAGGAGATAATGAGGTGAGAAAAAACAAAGAGCAAACAAGAGCAGCTTCGCTAGAGGAACTTCTGGAACATGAACTCTGACCTCAAAGCACAAACTGCTTTTATGAAGCCCTAAAGTCAACAGTGGAAATGGAAGAATTCGCTGATGCTGTGATAGCTGATGTATTTGAGCAGTTATCAAAATGATGGCCTGGTGCTTGAAAACACTGATCAAACTAGTCAGTCAAGACATATTAATATAACCAATTAGTCTATCTAATCTACTTAAAAGTAGAGTGCCACAGACCCATTGCAATAACATTGCTCATATTTTAAGCTATTTATTAATATTTGTAAAGTATAGAGAGACTATTGTGAGAGTGTATAGTTTCCCTTTAAGAAACTCTGGCTGTTTTATAGTAGCTTATGAAATAACAGATTATTTCTCACAAAGATTTTATTTTATATATCAATGCAAAATGTAGGTTAACCTGGAAATGCTGGAAAAAACTTTGCTATCGATCATTTGCTATTTACTGTACAATACATCGAACCTATGCACTACTGTATGTTTGAATATATGTGGAGATATTTTTGAACTTTAGAGAAACTCTTGCCATAAAATGAAGAGTATTTAAATGCCCAGGTTTGCACAATGTTTTGCATGATTACTAGTGCTGATGCAATTACCAGTCGATACAGACCTGTAGCCCTCATAACTTTCAATTTTTTGTAGTTTTGTCATGTATTTAAATGTTAAGCATCTTTTATCTTAATTCTCTGCTTGAGACTGTGTATTGCGAGAGAGAGAGAGAGAGAGAGAGAGAGAGAGAAAGAGGTATTTATGTGTTTTGTTTTCACATTTGATTTAGTCTATTTTGTTATCTTACATGTGAGTTAATGTTTGTCTTAACTGCATGCCAAAGCAACAACTTTTTGTAGACTGTAGATTTCATTAAAGCTTTGTGTTGTCCGACTGCTTCTTTGTTTTTAACTTGTTTCATTTCTCAGACACCAAAACTAAACAATATCACAAACACACAGACTTATCTAGTCATATATATATATATATATTAACATTATTTGTATTCATATTTAATGATCGTTTAATATTATAAAATCAAAATGCATAGCAATTGTTTTATTTACAGTAAGTAAGGAACTGGATACCAACACACAATGTTAAGTCACCTTTACCTGTATGACAGTAAATTCAGTGGTGGAGTTTCAG
Organism: Ambastaia sidthimunki; assembly: GCA_036877625.1. Lineage (NCBI taxonomy): Eukaryota > Metazoa > Chordata > Actinopteri > Cypriniformes > Botiidae > Ambastaia > Ambastaia sidthimunki. The sequence goes on along the minus strand of JAZGTK010002480.1, from coordinate 956 downwards.
CGCCCACATCTGGTCACGGTAGGTTTTGCAGTACTTTATACAGGTATGTACTTGTAATCTTGTTCATGTAGTTCCTTTCATATGAAACATAAATAAAAACAATACACTATCATTTGCAGACATAAAGCACAGGGTTATCACATGTGATTGTTTATTGAAATTGCATTCCGTTGACGTTACCCAGTTTGTTCATAAATACTTTGTTGTCATGAATTTGCTGAAATATTTTATATGCAACATGTCACTGCCAATAAAACACATTTTGTTGTTATGCCAAACAACAACATGCCATCAATAATGACAGCCAAACGTTAGAAACTGAACTAGAATCAGCAGAATTTACAGAACGTGGAAACACGTGGAAAAACAACAGGAGGGACAAACTCACAGCTCTCAGCCAATCAGGAAGCAGCCGACCCCACCGGAAGCGGAAGTTGCAATAGCAGCGCCTCGCGGTGCTGAGACACTTAAATTTGTTGCATAACAACAACAGCAGCTGTTCGCGATGCCGAAATATCACATTTGTGGTTTTTGGAGAAAGAAGTTTAACATTTAAACGTTATTATCGGGGAATAGGTGAGTGCAGACAGCGGGTTTCATACACTTAAAGACATTTGGTGGTTTAATTCTCTGGCTAAATGAAACGATGTTCATTAGCGCATTAGCATCCGTCCATTAACATTTAAATAACAGATACTGTGCCCTGCAAACTCAGTGTTATGATTTTTTATTAGGGTATGATAAAAAAATAGCATTCATTTTAGATGAATAACTGTTTTGTGTGTAGCTTTTGAATTTATATTAATCCAAGACTATTTGATGTAAGTGGTTGATAATAATGTTTAGTTACAGCTGTGTGTGTGTGTGTGTGTGTGTGTGTGTGTGTGTGTGTGTGTGTGTGTGTGTGTGTGTGTGTGTGTGTGTGTGTGTGTGTCTGTGTGTGTGTGTGTGTGTGT
>JAZGTK010002479.1:0-31636 GCA_036877625.1 Ambastaia sidthimunki | reverse complement strand
CCAACCATTACACAAGAAATCATCATGACAGTTTCCTGCTCTTCTTAGACTTTTACAAAGCTTTTGATTCGCTACAGCATAAATTTATATTTCAGGCTCTTGCCAAATTTGGATTTGGAAATTATTTTTGTAGAGCCATCAGGACATTATATAGAAACAATAACAGTGCTATTAAATTCAAATTTGGAACCTCCCCGAGATTCAATTTGTCATGTGGAGTAAGACAGGGCTGTCCAATATCTCCATATTTATTCTTACTTGCCTCTCAATTTTTGGCTCTTCATATTTCCAGTAGTAATTTGCAAGGTATCACAAATGATAATTTGACAAACAAATAATTATTAGCCAGTTGGATAACAACTGATGTTCCCTCTACAGTATATGCAACATTCCTGTGAAGGATCAAGTTACATACTTAGGAATTGTAATTAATAAAGACCAAAAAACAAGATGTAAACTAAATTTTAACCTTTTAATAGTGAAATGTCAAAGGAAGTTGGAGGTTGATAAGGGAACATTAAAAAAGATTGATAGCATATTGAACAATAAAATGAATTTTATTACGAAACCAGTATTAATGAATCCAATAAAATAGAGGGGGCTTTATAACTATTTATTTCTTACAAAAATATAACATTCCTGTATCTGCCAATGAATATGCTGTTGTTTCAATGCCATTCCTTCTGGTGTGTCTTTTCTTTTACAAGGTACCACATTTCCATGGCCATATACTAATTCTCTGTCGTTAACTGACATAATGATTGGAAGTGTGTGCTTTTCTGTAGACCAACAAAGAAATAACTGTAAAATCAGAGCTCTCTTCCAGAAAGAAATAACAGCAATTCCTTATTGTCACGCTCACGGGCTTCTGGAGAAAAGGAGAGACAACAACATCGAATATAATCCAACAATGTTTTAATATAATAGAATCCACACAGGAACGAGGAAAACCAGGGAACGTAGAACACCCGTACACAAAACATAACATTAGAGCGAAAACCGGACAAAGAACGCTAAACAGAAACCAACTTAAATAGGAATACTAATCAAGAACATACAGGTGAAGGGGATTAAACTAAACAAGAACAGGAAGAACCAAGTATGGGCATGGGGAAGAAACCAACACAAACAGATTATGGGGGGTGAAAACAGAGCTAAACCAAACACAGTACGACAGGGGTGTGACACTTATGTAATGCCATATTGGAATAATATTGTGGAGAATATACCTTGGGACAAAGTATGGACTTTGCCCCATAAGTATCTGCTTACCACTAAAATAAAGGAAATAACATTTAAACTGATTTACAAATGTTACCCGACTAAAACCTTTCTTAGGAAATATAACTTTTTTTCATATTCATTCGTTTTTGTCAATCATTTGAAGAGGACTATATCCATTTGTTTTGGCAATGCACCTATACAGAAAATTTTTGGTCAGACTCTGCTAATTTGAAAGCTATGAAAACTGTATCCCTGTATGCATCCTTTGTGTTTTCTTAATATGTAATCTTATTATCTTATTTTTTTGTTAACCCTGGCAAGTTTGTGTATATTTTTGTATTTTATTAATTTGTCTTTATTTTTTTTTGGCTTTGTATATAACTGTGTTTGTACTCCTTATTGTTTGTATTGCTGTTTAATAATAATAATAAGAAAAAAGTCATCTGTCTGAATCACTGACCGAGTCGAGCACACGAGTCATCTGTCTGAATCACTGACCGAGTCGAGCACACGAGTCATCTGTCTGAATCACTGACCCAGTCGAGCACACAAGTCATCTGTCTGAATCACTGACTGAGTCGAGCACACGAGGCATCTGTCTGAATCACTGACCGAGTCGAGCACACGAGTCATCTGTCTGAATCACTGACCCAGTCGAGCACACGAGTCATCTGTCTGAATCACTGACCGAGTCGAGCACACGAGTCATCTGTCTGAATCACTGTCCCAGTCGAGCACACGAGTCATCTGTCTGAATCACTGACCCAATAAAGCACACGAGTCACCTGTCTGAATCACTGACCGAGTCGAGCACATTAGTCATTTGTCTGAATCACTGACCGATTCGAGCACACGAGTCATCTGTCTGAATCACTGACCCAATTAAACACAAGAGTCATCTGTCTGAATCACTGACCCAATTAAGCACACGAGTCATCTGTCTGAATCACTGACCCAATTAAACACAAGAGTCATCTGTCTGAATCACTGACCCAATTAAACACAAGAGTCATCTGTCTGAATCACTGACCCAATTAAGCACACGGGTCATCTGTCTGAATCACTGACCCAATTAAACACAAGAGTCATCTGTCTGAATCACTGACCCAATTAAACACAAGAGTCATCTGTCTGAATCACTGACCCAATTAAGCACACGGGTCATCTGTCTGAATCACTGACCCAATTAAGCACAAGAGTCATCTGTCTGAATCACTGACCCAATTAAGCACAAGAGTCATCACTGACCGAGTCGAGCACATGAGTCATCCATCTGAATCACTGACCGAGTCGATCACATGAGTCATTTGTCTGAATCACTGACCGAGTCGATCACAGGAGTCATTTGTCTGAATCACTGACCGAGTCGATCACAGGAGTCATTTGTCTGAATCACCGAAACGGCTCAGATGGGATGCTGAACCACACGTTATGTTCGATTTGAAGTCAGCAATAAACTCTGTATACGTAAAATACGTTTTGAAAGCTGCGTAAAATGTTATTTTTTAATACATTTTGTACACAGTGAAAGTAAATAGGGAATATTCTAACACCTTTTGTTTACCAATACATCAGGGCAGATTAATGATTTTTAATTTCAGTCCCAGTCTGTTCATATGTCAACATTTTTAAAATATCCACCAATATTTAAATGTTCAACATTTATTGTATTATTATTTAAAAACTCTTCGGTCAAACATAGGCTTGGTTCTTAAAATCATGTACATGATGAGATGATCAACCATATTCCCATAGCTGTTGACTGTGAATGACGCAGTGTTCAGCTTTAGTTCCTGTAGATTAGAGATACAGTTCACTGGACACGCAGGATTAATATTACTGCACTATCGAGCATAGAATAAGGAAACATTAAAAACAGAATAAAAATCCCGATCTCTTCCTAATCGGGATAAACGCTGGAGCTAAAGCAACAGTCAGCCATGTTGAACAGTTCATATGTAATGCATAAACAACATAATAAATGACAGAGAGTTAGTTATGAAGGCTCGCTGCAGTATCAGGTCAAACTAGACGCACGAGACGCAACGCGATTCCATTTGAAAAGCGTCCGCGTATACAATCATTAAATACACTATTAATATACTTATACTGAATAGGAATCACTGCAACGTTTGATTGTGATTATAATAAATGATGACCTACTTACGCAGCAGACAACAGCGCGCGAGTTTACAGTATAGGAGAATGAGAATCACAGTACGCAGGCGCGGAGGGGGGACGCGCTAGTTCGCTTTTGAGTTTACAACGACGGTTGTAAAAGCATACACACGTCCGTCCGTACTGCCTGACATGTGCCACTGAAACTCACCATACCTATCTGTCTTACAGCTCTATAAATAGCAAAAGGTTACATTTCAATATTTACGTTTGTTTAGCGCGTTAAGTATTGCTGTGTTTGGAGGGCGCCCCTGGTGGCACTAAACAGAGCTGCAAATATCAATTTTGTTACTAGTAAAACGCAGTTTTAGATATATGTAATTATGTTGGCTTAACATAATACAACTGTTGTTGTATTTAAGCTTTATATTGATGCCATTTGTTATTATTAGTGGCATCAATATTACTCATTTGCATGCTTACTTTTCTGGACAAAACTTCGGTATGCAACCCGTCAAGCACCGTTTGTCATAGACAAACTTGTGAAAGTGAAAGTGACATGTTTTTGTCAGATATGATAACCCCTCTGCATTTAACTCATCACTGGTGAACACACTGCAAGTCGTGAACACATACACACCTGGAGCAGTGGGCAGCTATCACTGCAGCGCCCGGGGAGCAATCGGCCGGTAAATGCCTTGCTAATGGGCACTTCAGTTGCTACCTGCCGGCACTGAAATCGAACCAGCAACCTACTGATTACAAGCCCGATTCACTAACCAGTAGACCACAACTGCTACACCCTAACAACCATTTACAGGACCCTAGCAACCATGTGATGAAATTACTAAGCCACATCTCAGCATTAGAACATTGTAGAGACATGTGTGGGTGGGCTTGCAACTTCCTATCCATACCCTAACAACCATTTAGAGCACCCCAGCAACCTCATAACATCACAAGTAAGCCATATTTTAATATATCTATCATGCTAACATGATACTAAAGTAATTAGTACTTAATAACTGCATTAAATTACAATATTTTTATAACACACCAACATGTATGCAGTGTTTATATGTAGTTGCATCAATGATGATATTTATATAGTGCTTTACACAATGTTCCATTTCTTTAAAACAGCATTACATATAATAAAACAGAAAACATTTATCAAACATGGAAAACAAAATACATAGTAGTATTGCAATTTTTTTGCAATTGTTCTTTAAAAGATGTATATTATTAAAACTAATTAGGGACACTAAGATTATAGTTGGTTTATAAATTGACTAGAGCTGATGATAACTACAACACATTTGGACCATTTGAATAAATGGACATGCATTTGAAATCCCTGTCACTGCATGTGAAGGCTCGCACCCATCTCAGTGGTCTATAAGAGGGGAATGTATTCAAACAACCTACTAAAACAGTATGTACTTAATTAACATAATATTAACAAATATTACAAAATTATAAGCCAAATTAAATGTCAGCAGTCTCCCAGTAAGTAAGCCAACAGGGCGACAGTGGCAAGAAACCAAAACTCCTGTGATGTATAGATGGAGAAAAAACTGCAATTGGTAACTGTCTGATTTTGTGATAAATGCCAGGCATTGAGGAATGTTACAAACAGAGATGGTGATAGAAGCATAATGTTACTAATTGCAGCTATAACATCACACTGCTGTGACTGGGCAGGGAACTAAAATGTAGGGTCTAACTGGGCTGAAGGTAGGTAATTAGCTAATAGAAAGTCCATCATATTCCTACCGATCTGTCTCATGGGTGGACCCATTCCGTCTCCACACCATCTGGTCTGTATGAAGTCCAGATCCTGCTGACTACAAGACCTAGGAGAAGTGAAAAACAGACAGACTTAGTGTGGAGTTAGTACATCTGTTCTTATGGGTAGTGCCCCCTGGTTCCGGTTTACCTAGTTAATGCAGCCTAACTAGATTTAAACTGATATAGTGTGCCTGCCTCCTGGACAACACTGGGAACAACACTAGGTCACTGTTCTAGAGTTTGGGCCCCAAACATGAATTTTTTATTTTGAAATTCTAGGTATTATCAACTGGCCAGAATTTTCTCATCACAGTGAACGTGTGGGAATGTAATAAGAGAGGAGGAGCTAAATAATTCAGGTATTCAGCAGAAAGTTTATATGATGATTAATAGGCAGCCAGTGCAGTGTTGACAGAACCGGGCTAATATGATCATACTTGTTGATTCTCATAAGAGCTCTGGTTGTTGCAGGGCAGCTACCCTGTAAAATGGCTTTTACAGCGATGAAAACCTATTGGACCTATTGAACATTACTAGAACTTTTAAAATAACATTTTTTTAAACATTTTTGTTACTTAATGAAAATGTTACATAATGTAAAATTGTTAGCTTTGAAATTATTGCAGACTATATGATTGGCGGCATTTAATTAGTGAAAATGTGCTAAACAAGTAGGTTATGAGTTCACAGTGCTCTTTATATTAATGTTGGTTTCAAACAAAAATGTTTGATTTAATAATTGTGGACAGTGGAAGTGGACAGTGACGTATCCATTAGGTCAGAAGTAATTACATACTATAAATTTGAATTTTTTTAGGGGAAGTATAGTGCAAAACTAAGCGAGTGGATTCCTGCTTTATGAAAGAGTCTAAGTGTTACATCGGCTCCCACACACACTTTCTTGTTTGACACAAACAACATGTAGTTTATAATTTCATAACCCTTGTCTGAATCATTGTCAAGATTGTTTCAGATCAACACGTGCATGTGACCGCTAGGTGTCACCGTGCAGATGGGTGTCGGATTGTTTTGAAGCTTCATACGGCGCAATACGGCACATCTGCTCGCACAATGAACCAGTTGAAGTGTTTCACTAAGGCTCGCTCTGCCACTAGATGACGTGGCTCTGTCCTTCTGCGGTTCTGCGTGTATGTATAAGACGATCAGGACTTTACCTAGGATTGTTGTAAAATCGTCCCGATTCAATTTTTTTTGATAATCCTACAAGATAATTCCTATTATCTTGTAGTGTGCGGCAGCTTTAAATAACAATTATAGACAAACACTATCTGACACAGTTGTCACTATTTAGTAAAAAGAGGTTTGTGAAAACTGACTTTGCATTGCATGGCATGTATCACCTTCTTTTGCTGGAGTCATATTATTGCACCCTACAATTGTAGAGCCTCCAACAGTTGTGAGATTTTTAAAGAAATCTGTATAAATTTGCTTTTTGGTATACTACACATAGGGACAAAGGTGAGAAATGGAAATGGTAGGCCCACGTTTACATGACATGTCCAATATATCACGTAATATATCCCTTTTTAATTTAATATATACAAATATATTCCTTTTCTTTATTGGTGTGACATTGTTCACTGCAATGGCATGGCGTTTAGCTGTTAAAGGAGCAGTTAAAGGTCCTTAAAGATCAATAAAAAATATGTTTTAAAGAAGGACTATGCAGCTCAAAATAGGAGATTAGACTGGGAAGACATTTTTGAGAAATAAAGAAGATACTATGAATATACTACAAAATTTAACTAGTAAAAGATAATATAAAAACAAAGTCTAAACTGTATGCATTTCATTATGTACCCAAATCTAAGTACTAATGGGAAATGAAATTATAGCCATACCCTGCCTTCCTTCACCTGTCATTCTGTGGCTCAGGTAAAATCTGCTTCTGTGCTTCAGTGTCAGTGTACAGTGTTATCAGAGAGGGTGGGCAAGGGTAGCTTTTATCCCTCAGTAAATAATCAAACATGTTTTAATTTCATATCATTAGCTGTACTGTATTCCTAAATCTGCTCATCAAAAGTGCACACATGCGCCGGCAACCTCTGAAACTAACCCTGAAACATAAGATGTTGCGGGGCAGGTTACGTTCAGAGAGTAAGTTGTTATGGCTGCTTACATACCATGAAAGTTAGCTCTGCTTTTGCAACCAAACATTGAGGTTATCCACTTACTCCTAAACTTATTCGGGGAACTTATTCATATAATCTGCTTTCTGAAATAAACCCAGATCTGTTCACCAATACTTCTGAGTTGTCGTAATGTGTTAACATCAAAATAACATCAAAAACACAGAGGTCTTGATAATTTACTATGATATTGGCAACGCTTTATCCTTTTCCAGCTTTTAGGTTCTGGTGAAGATGTTGGGATCAGGGCATGTTGAGAAAAAAAACAAAACTTGAGAAAAATCGCGCTTAATTGTACAAATGAAAAGTAGTGTTTTCAGCAGTGGTGTCAAACTTTGTTGAATTCTATTGTACAAACAGTTTTCAAGTGAAATTTCAATCTTTATTTAGTCTTTAATATTCGGATCTCGATGTGTTCGACATATACAATCCCATGATCCATAAAATGACTCTGGCCTACAGAGGGCAGTCGTGGTAAATAATGCATGAAAGGTTGTTAAACGATTTAATCACTTATCCAGGTATATTAAAGCTTCGTAGGCATTAAATGACGAAAAATAAGAGCGAGAACAATACAAAACAGAGAACCTATAAAAGTGAAACTATGTAACGCTCTTGGATTTCAGTGGTCTCCACTCACCTTACCTAGTAGAGCCCACCCTCCGTTCACTCCCACTGGAGAGGGAAACTCGACTCCAGCCCCTCACACACCCCAGCGGTGGGCCACAGCAGCTCTTTGTCTCCATTTCGAGAAGATTTCAGCATGGACACATCCAGCCGAACACACAACAGAGCCGAACTCACCAGCGACTCCTGAAGACTCGATTACAGACTGAAACATTGACCTAGGAGCAAACACACACGAACGCTCGAGCCTTTCACTTACAATCGTCGCGTATTTCACTCAAATATGGCTTTATGGACGAGGAAAGAAGAGCGCAAACTTCAGATCGCTGTTCTGCTGGTGGTTACTTTACTGATCGGTGAAGGTAAGGATCTGCACACTTTCTCAACCAGCTAAATGATCACAGATGAAGAGTGTTTGTAGTTTTCTCGTGTTTCACAAGTCGCGAGTCACATTTTTCTTTCTTGCAAATTTTTTTGCAAATGCATGATCGAATAGGATCTGCATGAAACTTTAGGCAGTTTTCCATTGTGTGACCTGAATCTGGATTTAATCAAGATTTCTTTGAAACTTTTGAACGGGCTTGATCCAGACTTTCCGGTTCTTGTGTTTAATGTTACTATGTTCAAGTGTGTAAGTCCCCAACAATCTTCTGGCAGTGAACTCATGAGTCTCGCGTTGTGGATGAATGAATGATTAATCCTCAGACTCGAGTACAGTAAAGGCCTAGAAAATAACATACCCAAACTATAGGTGATATGTGCTTTTGTTAGGTTGGGAGTCTGTATAAATGTAAAGCACGTCTATCATTAAGGTAAAACGTGACCTGAATAACAACTGTATCAAGCTTTACTCCCTGAATGTTAATTAGTCAAGTCGAAGTTTTTGTATTGGATGAAGAAGAGAAAAGTTCTAGTTGTTCTAGTAACAACTGTGTGAAGAAAGAAAATAGACTCAAACCCTGACGGAATGTATAGCATTTCTGTTGCAGTCACTAATATGTTCACTGGTTAAACCGAAATGTATACAAGTTTTTATATTCTTATTTGTTCTGTTAAATATTGCACTTTTTCTTAGAGCTGTGATTGGATTGTAACTGAAATAAAGTCTTTCTACTGGATGGTTCGGGAAATCTTTCAGGGATTTTGGGAAGTCCTTTTTGGTTTGTATTGCATTGAAATTGTGTACGAATTTAAGTCCCTCTCCGTTGGTTTGAGTGGGACAGAGACACTGTGTTCATTGTATAAGTGAGGGGCCATTCAACAACCTGAAACATTTGCATGAAGACCTGAAAGATAAAAGGGTGAAGAACAGAAACATTTCACAGGTACTTGAGGGCTCTGCTTGATCTCCTGGATGAAGGGGAACCATCCTGTCTTTCTTATGCTAATCACAGACAGTCTGGGGAAGAAATATTTCCCACAATACACCGAGGTGTTACGGTGCTTAACATGCCTGTTTGTAGATTAGGTTATAGTTTAGGTCAGTCATTGTTGTGTGTTTGATTTTTAAAAAAAATGTGTATAATAAATAATATATATATACACACACACACACACATATACATGCATAACACACATATGTGTGTGTGTATTTATGTATATATGTATGTCTTGATCATATTGTCATGATCATTTGCTTCATTTATGATAATTTCACATTTTCAAAAGATTCATTAATTAGTATTTTTAGGCCCTGCTGTTTGTGACCCAGGAACTTGGTACAGGAACCATATTTCCCTTGTGGTTCTTGTTATCATATTTAAAAAAAATCCTGATGGACAGAACAGCTGTGCCCCACCCCCCCACATGCATTGATCCTTTGATGGTGGAAATACAGAGATGTCTGTCAGACCGTCAGGGTCTCCAAGCTTGTGTTTAATTTTAAATACTCCCTGTTGAGATCACAGAAGTGTCCAGGAAGTTGACGCTTATTTAAGCCTTGTGATGTCACTAATTGTTCTTTGTTTGTGGCATGAGAGAAACATGCAGATTCGAACACTTGTACACAGGAGAAGTTTCCTCAGATGATAATGTTGTCTGTGATGTTGTATATTGTCTGCAGTTGAATCATTTTGAATGTTATGTGTTTGATGTCCTTAAACTTGGAACGATTTTGTTTTGCAAAATGAAACATGGTTGTGATTGGTGCTGTTGGATGCTGGTACTTGGCCTGAAGAAAGTGAGAGTCGCTTTGAGTTTTCAGGGTTTGGGTTTTAGTGGCCAAGCTACCAACTCATACACATCTACCTTTCCTTTTGAGGGAGAGAGAGAATCCTATGTCTGTCACCTTAAATAAACTCAACGCAAGCCTTGTCGGAGCGTGTCTCAGCTGGTTCTGAGTTTCATTAAACCTCTCAGTGTTCTGATGTTTGGCGTCAGGCCACGTGAAATAAGAGTGCTGCATTGACAGCAGCCTTGTTTGATCACTTTCTTAATTAACTTTGGTAACGACAGGCACCGATGAAGTGACCTGGAGTAAATGTGGAGCTGCGTTTATCTTGAATTTAGTGCTAGAAATGTTAGGTTGCTGATTGTAGCCGTGGTAATACTCCTCATATATCTGTGCAAGTAGTGTGGTCAGTTTTAAAGTGTGAAGACTTTATCAAAGACTTGCATATAAGTGACGCTCAGAGGTAAGCCAGGTTAGACTTAAAGGAATGTTCCAGGTTAAATACAACTTAAACTCGGAAAATAACTTCCACTCATCTCTGTTTGTAAGATCATAAAAAAGGAGGTGTGGCACAGTGGGTCAGTGGGTGGCAATGGTGCCTTACAACAGGTTCCTGGTTCGAGCCCAGTCTGAGACAGGAGGCCCTTCTGTGTGGAGTTTGCATGTTTTCCATGTGTTAGTGTGGGTTTGCTATGAGTGGGTACTCTGGTTTCCCCACAGTCCAAAGACTTAGGTAGGTAAATTTGATTTGTTTGCCCTGCAACAGACCTTCTCATTCAGGGTGTACCCCACATTAAAGTTGTCACAATATCACAATTATGACTTTGATACAATACATAACTAACATATCTCAATATCTCTGTTTTGCCAAGTTTGATGTATTTTCCCTTGGTCTGCGTTTGTTTGTTTAAAATACTTTTTACAGATAGGTGTTGTGGTGTCTGTGGGCTTGCCCAGACTGCTGGGAATGTATGCAATTTTTGTTGAAGCATTTTTTTATAAGCCATAATAATTATTCAGTAAAAATGAGATATTTCTTGCAGCTTGACTAACACAAGCCTGCTGTAGCCCGATTAATCACAACACTCCGAGTAAGCGTACTTTTTATCCACCCAAACCTTCCCAGCAGAGGAAACAACCTCATCTTTCTTAAAATTTTAGATCATGGACTAACACCACTCAAGATAAACCTCTTCATCTGTTTTTTTTTTCAAAACCATAATTACCAGGAAATTTTGAAATGTAAACGGCATATGTGAAAGATTCCTCTAAACAACATGTCATACCACAAAAAAAACAAGTGTTCTTCAACCCTGAACTGGGATTATTTAGATGGCTGTTGTGTAATCTTGGCTGAGAAAAACATAACTATGTTGAGCTAGTTTTAAAGTTTGTAAGGGTTATATATTTTTTGTCCATTGTACTGGTAAACTTTTATAACAAAAAGCAGCCAATAAGAGCCCAGCATAGATGGGAGTTTAAAAATCACAGCAGGGTGATGCCTAAAGAAATTACACGGGGCAATTGTGGCCCACTGGTTAGAGAGTCTGACTTTGATTCAGGTTTGATTCCAGTGTCGGGGGGTAGCTACTGTGGCACCTAACCCCTCATTGCTCCCCAGGAACCCCAATGCTGTCCACTGCTCTGGGTGTGTGTTCACAGTTTGCAATGTGGGTGTTTACAACCAACCGCTTCAATCTATGTGCGTTAACTGGATTGGTTAAATGCAGAGGACAGATTACAAGTATGGGTCACCATACTTGGCCAGCACGTCACTTTACTTCTGCAGGCAAATGTGCTTAAAATTCATCAACCTCAAAACAGACGCTATGCTAAGCTTGCCAGATCACACAGATCAATTTATGCGTAGCATTAAATGTATATTTGTATAACAGTTCATTATTATGGCTTATTACTCTGTAATGTTACATTGCTAACACTGAAACTCAAACCATTATCTAATACCCCCCTCCCAGTACGTATTTACGTAAATAAATTATCATAAACGTGCGACTATTCGACTAATGGCTTATGAACGAATGAATGGCTACTAGTTGACGAAAGAAAATACTTAGTCAGGGGCAGTCCTAATTTATTTCTATGTGTAATACTTACGAGCATCTCAAGTTTAAAGCAGTATTTTACAGAAAAGTTTGGCTTTATGTAACTGTTTGTTTGTTTCAAATATGAAGACAAAGGTTTTGTCTGATTACATTGAGCTGCGTGTGCTTTACGTTACACTTGCCCTTCCCCTGTTGTGAATTTAGCGTCCCCCTCTTTTACCGCAAGGTCGTCCAGATGATATTTAATGAAAGAAATGTGTGTGGCTTTCTCAGACAGACTGAAAATCTTTGAACAATTAATGAGGACTTCAGCTTAGTTTATTTCATGTTTAGTTTGACATTCCTAAAGGAAAAACTTCAGTTTAATCCTAACAATGGTTCTGGGTTTTTGGTTTATCTCATTGTTTTTTGTATTATGTCTGTTGTGAGTTGTTTTGTATTAGGGCTCTGTGCCGTCTCCAGAACGTGTGTGAGGATCTCGTTACTTTCCTGCATAAATGTGTCTGTAGTGTTCCGTAAATAATGCGTTACAGTACACATCTCCTGCCGTAAACATATGAAGGGTTGTGCACGCCCCTCAGGACAGTACAGCATTTGCAGGGAGAGTTCATAGTCATGTGCTTGGAAATTAAATTGGAAAACAGAGCAGCTATTTTCTGCTTGTTCTTCATCCTTATTTTAACACACAGTTTTTGGGCATAGTATGAAGAAAGTGCAACAGAAATCTGCTCCTAAAGACCTTTTTAATGTTAGTGAAGAATTCTTGCCCACTTGTAATTTAGTTTAGTATTTCTACCCTGTATTTGACCCTATAAATTAAACGGGCTACTTGTGCTTTTTATCATTCAGTGAGAGGATCATCTATTGTGTGGTTAGTTTGGCTGTAATTTTCCTCAAACGCTGATGTGTACAACATTTCCAGATATTGATGTGAAACATTTGTAGGTTGATTTCTGAAGATTGGAAACACTGTGACTGAAATTGTACACACAGTTTTCCACTGCTGGGATCTGTCAGAAGACACAGGTTCCAGCCAACTGTGAGGATCAGCTTTTGTCAACTTCTTCCAGATCTTACTCTCACACTTGATACTCCTATAGTATGTGTAGGTGTAATGTGTTTTCTGGTAGTTAGGGATGCTAGATTATTATTGAAAATTGATTATTAATTATTGAAAAGAGCAAGTCTCCCTCCACCCATCCTCACAACATTCTACAGGGGTACCATTGAGAGTGTGCTGACCAGTTGCATCACTGTCTGGTACGGAAACTGCAGTGCTGCTGACCGCAAAACCCTACAGCGGATGGTGAACACAGCTGGAAAGCTCATCGGTGCCCCTCTGCCCTCCATCTTGGACATTTTCCTTGCACGATGCTCCAGTAAATCCACCAGTATTGTGAAGGACCCCACCCATCCCTCCCATCATCTCTTCCAGCTACTGCTATCGGAAAGACGGTACCGGGGCATCAAAGCCCGGTCTGCAAGACTGCTCAACAGCTTTTTCCCGCAGGCTGTGAGAGTCCTCAACTCCAATGCCCTCCTCTGAAGACTCATCCACAGACCTCATAAACATCAAGCAATCTAAATGCACAAGACACTTTTGTAAATGCACGGACACGTTATTAAGAACTCAACAAGAACAAAAAAAAAAGTTTACCACCACGCACAACTTATCATGTATGGTACTTGTATTGTCTGTCCTAGGCTATGTATATGTCCATAGTCAACCATTTATAGTGTATTTATAGTATATGTATAGTTAGATTACCCCCCTCAGTAAGGGTATCATGTATAGTTTATGTATAGGATTAAAAAGTGTGTATAGTCTTAAAATTGTTCTATGTCTAGGGGTGTGTATTGTATATTTATTTGTATTTAAGTTTTTTTATTTCTTTTTCTTCTCTGTGTAACACTGTGGTCCTGCGAGAAATTTCGTTCCACTGCATGCCCACACATGTAGCAGAATGACAATAAAGCTCAACCTTAACCTTAGATTCTGACATAATTCCTTCTCAATATCTGACAGTTTTTTCCAAGATATCATTAATGGTATTATTGAATTATGTGTGATCAGGGAGGTCAGATGGTTTTTTCGGTATGGAGCTTTTTGTTGCATGCTGTAGTTTATTGTACATTTAGTGGCTCCATTAGAAACCCTTGAGAATTACAATTGGTTCAGCCAGAACATAGGTTGTGTATGATTGTCTGAATCGAGCATGTAAACCTCCTTCTTGGGTTATTGTCATGGCTCTGGTGGACTGACTCCAGTGATCCGTGCTCTATCCCACACCGTCATCACTCATCTAAACACAGAGCCAAGCAGGGGCTTTTCTTCTGCTGGCCCCTATAGTCATGCAAGGTATTGTGTTTCCACAAGTGTAGAGGCAAACTTTCAGACCTTCTCATGAATACCAGTACTAAACTGTGAACAACGTTTCTTTCCTCTGTGATTCTCAACTTTGCCAAAGGTTATTTCAGAAAATGCAGTTCATTTTTATATCAATCATGTGTGAGTGCATCCGTCTTCGGATGTTTAAGTATTTCATGTTGTAAACATGTATTAAAAACAATTATAATAGATTGTGTTGAACAGATGCACTAGAGTTTATGCCATGAGAACTGTTTCCGGGTGACCACCAGTGTGTTTCCAAAGAGTTGGCTCATCTGAGAAGTGTGTCAGATAAGGAGGACCTACTTCTAGTGGTTCTTCAGGACCAGAGAAGGGAACTGTTGGTTTAATCTCTTCTGAAATATCCTGAAAATGCATTAATTTCAAATGTGGATAGAGCGCCGTGAGGGCATCATGTGACCAAAAGCTTTGCTGCAATAAGAAACAAGAAAAAACAAGCAAAAAAGCTAAACAACTGCCTTGCTTATTATTTTGACTTAAAACAAAAGGCCCACTGGTCCATCACCGCCTACATTTTGTTCCATTTTGCATGGAGCGACACCTGTTTAGCAGTGTCTGGGCTCACTATGACAGCTGTTATAAAGAAGAACAGCTGCAAACACAATGAAAGTGACATATTTGTCAATGTATGGTAACCCATATTTGAAATGTGACCCCCGCATTTAACCCATACTGGTGAAGAGTGAACACACCCAGAGCAGTGGGCAGCACTGCTGCACCCAAGCAACTGGGGGAAGGGTCCCTGCTCAAGGGCACCTCAGTCGTTTCCTGCCAGCATTGGGAATTGAACCTGCAACCTTTGGGTTACACATCCAACTCTCTAACCATTAGACCATAACTGCCCAACACGGTTAACATTCCGTGTTTGTGATCGGAATATGATCAGTGTATTATTACGATTTGTGTGTCCTGGTTCAGAGGTAGTCGAGAACAAATCCAGCCATCATATCTTTATTAACAGGTTGATGTTACACAAAACCTCGCCTTGTTTTTCTTCCCCCTGAATCATTGCACATAACTGCAAGGCTTGAATTGAACGCATATTTACTAGAAAATTTGCATTTGTACCCGAAAACTGCACAGCCATTCATTGTTTGTAAAGGATTAAACAGGCAATTACTTCAGAGCCATATGTCTGTTTTTATTGTTTCATTTGCAGCTCTCTGCAACATCTTATTTGTGATCTAATTTTAAAAGATCTAAGTAGCCCGGTGACTGAAAAAAAATTGTAAAAGAAACTCCTGCAGTTCAGATCAATTTTGCACAAAATATTACGGATCTTACTACAGATCCTATTACAGATCTCTTATTACCGAATTTAAACATTGTGCTAGAAACAGAGATCCAATCAGCTGTCCACCTTAGGACGGTCACTTTTTATTCGATATTCGAATATGCATTCGAATATGACGTGAAATATCCGTATTCGAACTATAAATAAACTATTCTGTTTTTAAAGTGCCGCGTGTAGCGCATTTTTTACCGTTCATGATTAGACTGTTTGGTTTTAATTTTATTGTTTGCCATCTCATCCAGTAGCGGGTGCTCTAAACGTATTTTAGCGTAGGCTAAAATCAAGCGAATAAGCCAATAGCTTACCCTGTTTCAAAATAAAAGATAATGCACAGAACGGCCTGAGCGGACAATTATTTTGGGTTCTACGCCGTAGATGATAAAGTAACCGTTAAAGATAAGGTAGTTTGCCGACTTTGCAAAAAACAGTTTACTTACGAATCCAAGTCCTGTTTTTGTCTACTTTTGTCACGTTATTAAATGGAAATGTTGACACATAAATACCTGCGTCTAGGCGTGTACTTTGCAGTTATGAACATAAAGAGAGCTGCACATTATCCAGAGTTCTGTTGTTGTACTTGTTAGCCAACACGGCAGATTTACAGACTGTTAATAAATTGGTGATTGAATCTCCGTTACGGTGTTTTTTTGGGGGAGGGGGCGGGGCTCGTAGATATTTGAATATATTCAAATGTATTGCTTGATATTCAGTATCCGTTCGAATTTGATTTTTCTCAAAAGTGACAGCCCTAGTCCACATACAGATACAAATTTATGTGGACAAATGTAAACATGCTCATGATGGCTGATCTGTGTCCTGATTGGCTGATGATCCAATCTGTTTAATCAGATCGTGGTGATCGCATGTTAATGCCAAGTGTAAACACAAGTGTGCAGAGTTAACCTTTGAAAATGTTACATTAAAATCGGGCTGATCAGCCAATTAATTATTTAATAACTAGTTATATTAACCATAACTTCTGCCGTTAATCAGTTAATGATCAGGCGAGTTTTATTCAAACATTTTCTAAAACAATACTACCAAAAAAAGAAAATCATGTGTTTGTCACATCTTGGAATCGTCTAAATGAAGTTTTTGAACCAGTAAATTAAGACTGGACATTTGCTTCCGAATGCTTTGCTCCATCCAGTGTATTGAAGACAGTGTGTTAAAGAGACCATAACACATTTTGAACACGACCCATACAGTCTTGTGAGGTTTTGGGACCAAGCCTAGTATGTACATAAATGTCTTTCAGATATTTTAGCCAAGGTGCCTTGTTTGTTGTAGAGAGAGCATGAATGGCATCTTTGTTCCAAAATCTTCAAATTCCTCCACAGGAATCCAGGAAGGAGTTTAAAGAGCAACTTTAGGAAGGTTAGAACATTTCGCTCTCCAGGGCCAATAGGCATCTGCTATACACCAATCAGTAATAATAATAAAATGGATTCATTTAAAACCTTGTGGGCTATATTGAATTATAATATATTATGGGATATGGTAATTGGGGACAAAAGGGGAAATATTGATCAGTTCCACTCTATGTGGTCAGTTTTTGTATTTGAAGCTGTTGAGGAGCCAGAAAGCCTCAGACAATAAGCTGTCATGAAAAAAAATTTAACAATCGTGGAGCAATCAGCTATAACCATGAGGAAAATGCAACAATACAATAAAAATGAATTCTGTTAAAGGAATTGTTCATCCAGAAATGAAAATTCTCTTTACTTGCCCTCATGCCAGCCTAGGTATGCTCCACAACAAAAGGCATATATGCCAAACACAGTCAGAGTAATATTAAATAATATCCTGGCTCCTTGCAGATTTGTAATGGCATTGAATAGTGTGCAAGATTTTGAAGCTGTAACAGTGCATCCATCCATCATAGTAGTAATTCATGACTCCAGCAGGTTATTAAATGCCATCCGAATCAAAACTATATGTTTGTGAATAAAAATGCTTAATATTGTGAGCTTATGATCTGGGGTCAGACACATACATTAAACATTAAACTCTGCAGGGTTTCACTGCATTAGATTCCATGCGGGCTGTGATGTTGACAGTGAAATAGAGAGGTTAACTCATTTCAGACAGGTGCAGCCTTCCTCCCCCTCTCAAACATCCCTGTTACCCTCAGAAGATTTCTCTGTATGGTTCATACACCAGTCACTCATCTCGGCTCTTTATTAAATGTATTTCAGAGCGCTTGAGAATTGCCTTAGTAACCAGCTAGGACCTTTTTAGCAACTGCATAGCAACACCCTGGCAACCTTTCACAGCATTTTTGCAAAGACAAAAAACATGTTTTCTTTAGAGACAATCTATAAATGTGCTGTCGGATTAGGTAATAAAGATGTCACCGAAAATGTACAATCGTTGTTCTTGCATGCACTGATCAGTCATTTTATCTAAAATGAGGCCATTGGTTTTCTCAGATTAATAATGATTGGGGTTATTGTGTGGGCCATTTAAAGGACCGGTTTTGCCTCCACCACCCCATCTCCCTGTCTGTCTGTTGGTCTAAAGAACACCTGGGCGTCTGGTCTTAAAGTCACAGATGGTTGAACACAAAGAGCGCTCTGAAAGTTTGAGGGTGGGTGAGGGCTGTTCCTTCTCAAAGCAACATTGTTTTACAGCCTCTCTGTAATTAATATCATGAGGTGTCCTCTTGGATCAGTTAGCTCAGGCGGGATGTTCTGCTTGTTTAGGTGCAGGTCTGTCCAGTTTTCTTCATTCATATACATGGCTTGTTTTTTTTCTTCCCCTGACAGCGATCCACGTGCACTCCGCCTCTTTCTATTTCACCAAGGAACCCAAATCCCAGGATGCCCTGCACGGACGCAGTGCGATGCTGCGGTGCGAGGTGAGCGATCCTCAGGGTGTGCTCTACACCTGGATACACAACAGTGAGACTGTCACTAACACAGAGCGACGCTTTGTGGAGGGGGGGAACCTGAAATTTACAGCGATTGACCGAATACTGGACTCTGGGAACTTTCAATGCGTGGCTTTGAAAAACTCAACAGGTGAAGAGGAACGAACCAGCGAGGCCTCCTTCAACATCAAATGTAAGTTTACGCATTTTGACAGACACTTTTACATATTTACTTTTTTGTCAGTATGTGTCTATGTGACCACGCCAAAATACTCCTCCTTTCCCAGGTCTTGCCATGTTAATCAAAATATGTTTTTGCCGCCTCAGAGAAATGCTTTTTTTGGCATGTAAAAATACATGTCAAATACATTGGCTTTTCCTGAATGGACCACTTTAACCTCTTTGCGACTGCAGAAAGCTAAACAATGCCTGTATGAGAGAAAGTTATTTTAAACCATTGAGTGGCAGCCGGACAAAGCTCCCCTTCATGTTTAATGCCAAGCGTAATAGCTTGAAATGCAGCGTCTTCTTGCTTGTCTCAGATAACAAGTGAGGTCAGCTGAATGCAGAGACTGTGTCTGTGGCAGGCGACTAGCGTGAGCAGGTGCTGTGAATGGGGGAGTGTGTTTGATAATGTTTGTGTAGGGTTTCCACCATTTCCTGATCATCTGGAGAAAGTTTTCTTTCTTGCAGGGTTGGAAAGTGGTGCAGTGACCCTGAAAACTCCAGACTCCGAGGCCGAGATCCACAGCTCCTCTCAGGTGATGCTGCGCTGCAACATTGATGGACACCCAAGGTAAGACATTTCCCACAATTCCTTTCCCTAAATGAAAAATCTTCAGCCCAAAGTTTATCAAGTGAATAATAACAAATAGGGTTTGATGGCACAAACATCTGAACGTATCACACTTGCAAAGCACATTCCCATCCCAATGAAAGAGTTTTTTCTGAGACGGTAAAATAATATTTCTGGCTCCTTGACCAACTCACTGTAATCATTAATTATCTATATTTCTTTAGTTTATTGGTTTATGGTCCAACCCCAGCTCTCTTTGAATAAAGACAGAGAACTAATAGTAATTAGCAAGTAGAAATCGTCAAAAAATAAAATAATAATTGAGACTATTAATGCCTCATAAAAATTAAATGACATTTTATAGACTGAAAAGTTCAAAATGGTAAAAACTAGTCAAACAATTAGTTAAATAACCCCCTTTTAAAACTGTTCTAACAATGTGACTGACCGTACAGGCCAACCAATCGCTGGTTTAGAGACGGATACTCACTGACAGAGAAGAGCTACAAAATCAACAATAAAGAGCGAACACTCACACTGCCGAACGCCAGTCCAGATGACAACGGACTCTACTACTGCTGTGCCAAAAATGCTGCCGGCCAAGTGTGCAGCAATGGCAACTTCACACTCAACATCATAGGTGTGTGTATTTGCAGGTCAAACCTGGCACAAAGGATACTTAAACAGTTCATCTTAAACCCTCATCTGCTCGCTGCTGTGACACTATAGATACGACTTTCCATTCTCAGCTGAACACAAAACTGAATTCGTTTTTTACAAAAGTATGCCCTTTCTATAGATTCATACAATGAATGCAAAAAGCACGTACAGCCATAATGAAAAACATTGCATATGACTCCAGTGTTCTTATTTCAAAGCATCTCTGTAGCGTTTTGCTTCAAAGGTGTGCAAGAAAAATTGTTCATTTTATTTGGCGAACTTTAAATCAAAACAAAATTCATAAAGCTTAAATCAAACATGGTGGCATGTCAATACCATTAAATCTCATTGCTTGTTGCAGGTCTTGTGATTGAAGTGTTGTGTGACATTTGTGTTAAGCTGAATAAAGAAAGTCATATACGTTCAGGAGGGCGGAAGGAGGAAGAACAATTTTGACCAGAATGTTTCTCTCTTCAGATAAGAGTTTTCCCCAGCCGCTGGTGAAGCCAGAGAGTTTGGTGGTCATGAGGAACGAAGAAGCTCTCTTTCACTGTCAGTTCACTGCTGATCCTCAGCCCACCGTTGAGTGGTACCATGACAATGAGCTGGTGTCTAACAAGAGCCGGTAACAAACACTCACTCACAAACCTGTGACTCACATTAACTATTTAAATGAAATGAATGTGAAAGTTAAAAATCTTGTGACACTGGGCTTATCATTCAGACCCTAAAGTTTCAAACTGAATTCATTTTCTCTATAGAGACTGATCTTTTTGGCAAAAAAGAACCTTTCTAGAACAGCTCAGCAAAGAATGGGCCACTTCTAAAAAGCATTGCGGATGATGTAATTGTCACACAGTTTGACATACAGTATCATAGTAATTGTGTATTGTTCGATTGTATTATTCTCATGAATTAATAGTTTAGTTGCATTTGTGTTTGTTCAGAGCTGTTTGTTGGGTAAACAATTACAATTTTTGCAAACTCAAAGCATTATTGTGTTGCATATTGCACATCACATTATTTAGCACGTTATCACATATCACATTTTTCCTTAATATCATGCAGCCGTAGTGTTTACTGTGTCAGTTCTTCTGCTGTCTGTGGACGAGTTTAACTATGTCACTTTCTTTCCTGCAGAATTTTCATTCTGAGCAATGGCTCCCTCTTCATCTCTCAAGTGAAACAACGAAACACAGGCCTGTATAAATGTGTGGCTCAGGGGCCCCGCGGCCCCCCAGTCTCTTTCGAGGCCTCACTGTTACTGGCAGGTAACACACACAGTCTGCACTGTTGTCCATAAACTCAGACTTAATAACACAAAAGTCCTGTTGTATTCAGAACTAGATATATACTATATATTAAAGGGACAGTTTACCCTTAAAATGAAAATTTGCTGTTAATTTACTCAATTCAAGATGTAGGTGACATTTTTTTCCTCAGTAGAACAGTAAGGATTTTTTATTGCTGTCCATCCATCCTTTTAAATGTTTAAATGTAAATGCCTTCTCAGAAATCGAGGATATGATACCCAAGCAGTCCCGGGTGTTTACAGCGGACTCTCTGGAGCGGGTAACATGCCGGCCACCCCGTGGACATCCAGAGCCGGAGGTTTGGTGGGAGCGTTCGGGTCAGAGAGTTCCCACTGAGGGCAGAGTGTATCAGGATGGATTGGACCTGATCTTTAGTCCCACTCAAGGAGAAGACTCAGGAACCTACACCTGTTTGGCACAAAACAAGGCGGGTCAGAGGAAACAAGAGCTGAGCGTCACAGTGGCCAGTGAGTGTTAAAAAATCAAGATACTGCCAAAATAAGCTTCACATTTGGTCTCTATTCAAAGTTCTGTCATCAATTTTTTTAAAAAATGCGATATCCGCCGTGTTTTCCTGCACTGTTTCATCCCTTTTTTCCCAAAACACAATAAACGCTAGTCCTGATTTTCAGCAAAACGAAACATATCCATTCGACCAATCACTGTCAGTAAACACCGGCAAACACTGTCCTCTTTTGAATGGCTGTTTTCAGCGTTATAAAATGAACAACTTTGATGGCATCAATGAGCCAGTGCTCGTTTCGTCTATGGGAAAGAAGCGCAAGCCTTCACAACGGGAAACATATAAAGAAAAACCGACACTCAGGCGGTGTGAAAATACTCGTCATATGTATAGATCAAGAGAAACTTTTATCACAAATGATAACTTAGCAAGTTATTGGCAAGTGATAACTTGTTATTTATGGTTATATTTTTGTCCCCTCTCATACAGAAAATGAGTTTTTATTGAATGAATTGAATGGATTTATAGCATTTTGGGGAAAAACGTGTCATGGATATAAACCCATTTGGGATAAAAAAAATGAGTTGTTTGTCTAATAAATGTTTAAAATCCAAATATACATTTGATTTTTTGATGTTATTACAAACTCATGGTGATATGTTACAGTTTGAAACAGAAATTAATAATAAACAAAAATTAGTAGTTTTCATACAAACCCTTTTTTGGGAAAGAAAACACTGTTTTTCCTAGTTTAACAATTATATAAAGTTTAAAGACTCTTTAAATATTTCATGACGTAATGCTTAACACTGTTATCGGTGATAACTGACAGCATGTCTATAGACATACAGTTGAATGTTGAACAAACTGAAATACCCTTTTTTAATTCTTTAATTCTAAATTTAATTCCCTTCATTGTTTGCATAAAATTGTAAGTCCATTTGATTGTCACAAATGTCTTCCTTACTTGACTTTCTGTAACACACTGATTCAACGAATTCAGCTCCAGTCATGTTATTGAGTTCATCCATCTGAATGGTGTTTTAGACTTTAGTTGTGATACCATTTTAAAACATTACTGTGTGTGTGCAGCTAAACCTGAGTGGATACAGAAGCCTGTGGACAGTCAGCTGGAAGAGGGGCGTTCTGGGTATTTACACTGCCATGCCCATGCTACGCCTGAGCCTGAGGTCACGTGGTATCGCAACATGCAGCCAATCAGTGCAGATGTGAGTGGGGCAGTGATGTCATGCTGGTATTATGGTTGTAAAACAATCTGTGTCCTGAGGGAAATGAAGCCTTTGATGTCTCACAAAATGAAGATGTGAGATACGTCTTACAGTTCTGCTAGGAAAATATGATCTTCTGCCATGCAGGAGATAATGCAACACAGAACAAATGTAGCGCATTTGTCCTTTATTTTAAAACAGGTTTTCAAGCGTTTATTGGTACCTGACCCATTTTTTAGGTTTCACAAATCTTGGCTCCACCCACGCAAGCACTCACACATACACACACACACAATTTGGCTTTGCACTTTTGGATCCTACAGGCATAATTATATAACTGGCAAATTAGATTCTTTAGAACAATACTTTTAACCAGTTTACTATTTCCTACATATTGTTTTTCACTGCTGTAACACTAGCTGTAACAGTGGCTGTCTAATAAGGAAGTGAGGTAACTTGTGTTTGACACTGCATCTAATTAGTGAGTTCACATCAACGCCAGTCACACGGTTTCTAAGAAAATATTTTAGGAGAAACTGCAGATTAAGTAGCCTGTGGTTAAATATACCCTAAAAATTTCCTAAAAATCCTCAAGTTGAGGAGCTGGTTTGTATGATGAACACTAAACATTTTTTTTTGTCTTCTAAAGGACGTTCGTTTTAAGCTCTACTCCAACGGGACGCTGCGCATTAATAATGTGGAGGTGTATGACGGTCACCTGTACAGCTGTGAGAGCAGGACGCAGGCAGGGAAGCTGCACGCTCAGGCGCGGGTGTATGTGCTGGGTGAGGAATGTTTGTCATGCTGCTGTACAGGCGACAGGTTTATATTCTGACACGTCCTCATGGAAGAAAGTTAGTCTTAGAACACACTTAGTCTTAGATGCATTAGATGCTTCACAAAAATTAAAAGTATATTTATATTTTTTCAAGGAATATTATCAAGGGAGATTTATGTATTAACAAGAAGTTCTACAATAATAATGCAGTGAATGTTATTGCAATTGTTTCAGAGCGTCTAAAGTTCACACCCACTCCTCAGCCCTTTCAGTGTTTGGAGCTGAATAAAGAAGGTCATCTTCAGTGCTCAGCAAAGGGCCGACAGATGCCCACCATCCGCTGGATCAGAACAGGTCAGCAGAGAAATCAAGACTATAGTTTTCTTTTCCAAAATAAAAAGCAGTTATGATTAAAACTCATCTCAGACACGTCATCTAAAAAACTGTTAAACAACCTTTAATTCAATTTTATTTATATAGCGAAAAATGATCAGACATGTTCAACACATATGTGCTATTATTGCAAATAGTATGTGTAAGATGTACTTTAATAAAAGAAATATATGGACACTAAGTTTATAGTTGACAGAGTTGACTGAACTGATGGAAACTAAAACACATTTGGACCATTTGAATAAATGGACATGCAGATGGCACATAAAAATATCATCTTATGGGACAAGAATATAAGATATTTGCAATATCACCACAAAATACACACAGTACACAAAAAATACATACACAGAATATACACAATACAATTATCTGGACATTACACAATGTAAGAGAATAAAAGACAAAATACAAAAGTTGAGGCTTTAGGACGGTAATTGTATCATTTCAAATAAATAATAACAATTAACAGAACCCTAAGCTAAGTGAAATGTCAGCCTTATACAGCTGAGATACAATCAAAGGGCTCCTATTATGCGTTTTCCCTTTTTCATTGTTAGTTATTTTCAGTTGTTGCTGTTTGAACATAAATTAAAGTTACAGCACTCAAAGTTCACTGTAAAGGGAGATACTTTCTTTAATGGAAATGACTACAACAGATGGCTCATTGGACTACAAACGGCATCACAGCACCCAGAAACACCGTCCTCAGGAATATGCCGTTTTGTTACTGGTGTGCTTTTGCCATGTTGAAGAGTTGCTGCTTTCAACCCTCTTGTTCAGCCTCCCTAACACAGCCTAATGCTGACCGAGCTGTGCGCTCACTTTCACTTTTATATGCTGCTGTTTACTTTTCTTATTTATTGTGTAATATACGGACGTGTGTGTGCAAGAGAACCTTCATTTTGAATGGTTATTACATTGCATTTGAAACATATGACAAAAAACAAATATCTTTTGTTTAATATGTTGTTTCGTATCTGAAACATGCTCAACAGCAATACTGACACTGTTGTTAATACTGTTTATGTAATTGGCCCTTTTGTTATGTGAGTGGGATACAAACGCTAAAAAGGAATGAGGTTTACACCTGCACAGCTTTTACACACCAGTTGGCTTGTAAATGCGAATCCGTTGGTCGATTTGACGAGGCAAAACCGACTCCATTGTTGCTGTTTATCCGAGAGCTTGCAGGAGCAGAGAGCTTTACATTCTAAGCGGTCACAATAGACAGAGCGTTGGGTATAGGCTGGAAACAGAGGTGTTGTAATAATATTAAAAGAGTATAATAGGACCCCTTTGAGAACGTCTCAGCCATACTGCAGTCATTGGTTAGAAGAATTCAGGTTGTCTGACTGTCTCGCTGACTGTCTCGCTGACTGTCTCGCTGACTGTCTCGCTGACTGTCTCGCTGACTGTCTCGCTGACTGTCTCGCTGACTGTCTCGCTGACTGTCTCTCTGTCTGTAGATGGCAGTGAAATCCCAGCATGGGTGGAGCAGCAGGGCGGAACACTGCATTTCACAACAGTGACACGGGCAGATGCAGGAAACTACACCTGCCTCGCTGCCAACAATCAGCAGGGAGAAATCCGAGCTGTGGTCCAGCTTACTGTTGCAGGTATAGAAAACTTTTCAGATGGAAACACAGAACAAAAAACATCCAACAAGCAGCACGGCTCTGACACCACTGTTTGTTCTAAATTCCTTCCTGCTGTGTAGTGTATGTGGTGTTTAAACTGAAGCCAGATAATACCACAGTATATCAGGGCCACACCGCAGTGCTTCACTGTCAGGCAACCGGAGACCCCCCTCCCTTCATCCAGTGGAAGAAGAAAGACAAGTTTCTGGAGGCGGACAGAAGCAGGTAAATGATCGCAACAGTTTGATGCATTTTGACAGGCAATTTTTATCCAAAGCAACTTCTAATGATTTTTGTTTTTTTGGGGTTCAGGTTTCAGAAGATGCCCAACGGCTCTCTGGTCATTCATGATGTTAGCATGGAGGACACAGGAAGTTACACGTGCATTGCAGGAAACAGCTGTAACATCGCACACACCTCAGCGGAGCTCTACGTCGTGGGTGAGTCACACACCCCCAATATTCCCTTTCATCTTTATATAATTAGGATTTATTGGCTGTTAATTATGAGTTTATAGCAGCCAGAAGAAATGTCTCAATCTATTATTCTAGAACAGGTCTGATTGTGCATAATTAATCTAAACTTACAATGAAAATCTTTGTCCTCATAATCTTTCATCAAATGTAAAAACTTATCCAGCCCTCTTTAGCCCCTCTCCTCCAATCATCTGTCTTCATTATGGCATGTGACATCCACATTTTACAATCCAATCCAGTATGAATAGAACAAATTAAATCCCATCGCTCATTTGTTTGTGACCAGACTCAATATGCAACGCAGGGGAAATGAAATGGCAAATAGGTCATTGTTATCGCAATTAAAAATATGACATGATTGTAACTTGTAGAACTATCATATTATCTTAGTCACAGTCTTCAAAATTATTTAAAAAATGAAGCATGAAATGTGGAAACCTTAAAAACAATTAAAATATTTTTTTTGATATGATAGAATAAATAGAGAGTCAAAAACATTGTCATCTCTTTTATGAGTTTCAGTCAGTAAATTCCTTATTCTTTGGAGTGTGGCCAGTTCAATTTATAATCACCCTTACAAACTGAAACGGAGCCAATTCTTTAGAATTTTTCTGCCCCCGCTATGTGTAACGTGTGTGTTGTGTTTGTGTCTGTCCACAGAAAAGCCAGTACAGCACTCTTTAGCAGATGAGAAGACACCGTATAAAATGATCCAGACAATTGGGCTGTCAGTAGGGGCAGCTGTCGCTTACATCATCATTGTGCTGGGGCTGATGTTCTACTGCAAACAGAGACGCAAGGCCAAGAGACTCCAGAAGGGGCAGGATGGAGACGAGCATGAGGTGGAACATCTGAACGGTGTGTTGAGTGTTTATTAGCACATATTAGGCAGAGATCAGTGGAGAGATGTGTTGCTGTAATGCAGTTCTATGATAAACCCACAGGAGATGTTCAACAGAATGGACACACCACAGCTGAGATCCAGGAGGAGGTGGCACTGACCAACATGGCTGCCACTGGAATAAACAAACGACACAGCAGTCACGACAAGCTACTTTTCCCTCGAAGCAACCTGCATGCCATTACCACGCTGGGTACAAAACTAAACTCCTGTACACAAACACTGAGCCTTATTTACAACAAATAAATCCCAATCTGTAATGAAGACAGATTGAATGAAGTCTAAACTGAAGTGTGTGGCAAATGAACTATGATAATTGTAATAAATCTTCTGTTTTGTTTGCTGCAGATCGCATATTCATTGAAAGTTTGTGTCCGGTAAACGGTTATAAGCACGAATGATCTCATACTGTTTAGGTAAAGGGGAGTTTGGTGAGGTTCTGCTGGCGAAGGCGAGGGCCGCTGAGGAAGATGAGGAGATGGTGGTGCTGGTGAAGAGCATGCAGACGCGGGACGAACAGATGCAGGCCGACTTTCGGCACGAGTGTGACATGTTTGCTAAGCTTAGCCATGCTAATGTGGCTCGACTGCTGGGCGTGTGCAGAGAGGCAGAACCACACTACATGATCCTGGAGTACACTGACATGGTAATATGAGCTCATTGCATCACTTCCTGTTGGGGAGTGGGAACTGTCAAATTCAACAGCGCTAATTTTATTTCTAAATGGATAACTAAACATATTTCACTTGAACTATATTCAAGTATAAATAATAAATGAACTTTATTACTTGGCAAAAATTGTTTATAGTCGAACATTGAACTGAACATTAGTTTGCTATTTTGTTGCTTCTGGTTTATAAAGCAGTAAGTCATGAGAGGTTGTGTTTCAGTTTTTCTGCTGGGTGTTTTAAACAACACAAATATTGAGCCGTGTGTTTTTGAATGTTTGTGTCATATTTGATTGCTGAATTTTTTTATTATCAGGGGGATTTGAAACAGTATCTGAAAGTGTCCAAGAGCAAAGAAGAAAAGGTCAAAGTTCAGCCTCTCAGCACCAAACAGAAGGTAATAAACAACTGTTTAATGTCTTCACACGCACACCATAAACGTAATGATTTTTATATTGAGAAAATCAAGCTTTCTATCCAACCTAACCTCAGAGCACACAATTTTATGCCATTAAGGACACAGGAAGTATCCTTGTAAACCATGTTTATATTGTTATACACATCATTATACACATTTGTCCTTGTAAACCACATATACATATAACATAAATGTCATAGATATTTTTATTTTTTTATATACTTTTTTTTTACAATGTTGTGTTGTTTTAAAGCAGCTTTACATATAATAAAAAAAATTAAACCCAGAAAAATTATTAAATGTACAATACAGAATGCATGAATTAACTTTTGTAGTTTTGATATATTTTTAAGATAAAAAAATGCAGTTTTCAAAAGACAAATTGCTTTTAAAAGGGACACACAGATTCTTAGCTGGTGAAGCAGGTCTTATAGAGCATCCATCAAGAGTAAGAGTATTCTGCGTTGTTCTGTGTGGAAGATTTTGGTCCAATAATTAAAACTTCTGTTTTGTCTGAGTATAGTAGCAGAAAGTTGCTAGTCATCCAAGTTTCAAGAAATTCTTCTCTGGTAAATCAACAATAGCCGATAATTAAACAATTTTAGTATTAGTACGTGACACATACAGTTCTTATGTCTGTTATGACTGTTCTCTGCCAGCTCTATGAAATAATGTGTAGTCTGAATGGACTCCATCTTGTCTATTAGCTGACTTTAGTCAGTGGAGTCTTGGGTATTTTAGCCATTATTTAAGGTAAATGGTAGTATATAAAAAACTGGATTAGCATAAATGCGTGATTATTCTATCTGTAACAATGTTACTTTGAATCCATAACTTGATCTGCTTTTCCATGAGGTTAAATATGACACTGTTTTCATCTTAACTCATCGGGAGGATATACCATTGGCTACATCAGTGTCTTTTTCAATGACAGTGCATCAAAATCATGTTTAGAAATCCTGGCTGGTAACCAGTAATTTATGAGTATATGTACCATTGAACGTCCAAATATGTACGATAATGTGATATATTAGGGTTTCACATATTTTAAAGAAGACCTAGAGTGGTTGAACGGGGTATTGATCCTTGTTCTGTGATGTGACATAGAGAGAAAAGAACTTTGGTTGAATCTGTAATGCCTCAGAAGCTACCTAACAACCTCTTTCAAAAACCTGTTTTAGGGTGGGGGATTTTCAACAGGTGATTTTGCACATATTTGGCGTCCTTCGGGCTTAACTGGCAACCTCATTATGAAATGCAAGCACTTCACGCTGATTGGCTGCCTTCACTGCCACTCAGAAAGAATTAATATATGACGTCGTCGCCCGGTTTCTGAACACATACGGACCAACTTTTTGCAGCTATGGCTCATGCACAGATTCAGCCTTATATGTTTGAGCCCGAATCGGAAGAGGACGCTGAATTGAAGGAAGTATCAGTTCAGCAGAAGAAGATTACTTTCTGAGTAGATTACTTTTGTGTTTTCAGATCACGTTTCAAAACTGTTGTTAAGTTATAAACGCGTCATATAACTTTGGCTAGACAATTGAATGGTTGTAAGGTAAAGAGAGTGGAGTGGGGGCGCAGTGAGATACAAATTACATCATTTGTATCCTTTGTCCAGACTGGCACATTTCTGGCGCACATTTCTAAAACAGAAATTTACATAGAATGGAGTGGTTCAGAATGTCTAGCACTTTTCCTATGTTCTTGAAGGCGGATAGACTGACGATTTTCGACAAAGACAAGGAAAAACGTTTTTTGATTCTAGGTCTCTTTTAAACATTTGCAATAAATTAGCAAAAATCTCAGTTATTATCATAATGAACACAGATTAGTAAGGGTTAAAATGGTTGTAAACTATTTCAGCATAAAACTGCAACATAAGAGTAGACAAAATGGGTCTGTTTAATGAATGCACTGAATTTACATTGATGGTATTTAGTCGGCACGCGTTTCCCATGTTACATTCATTTCTCAGATGTTACAATCAGGATTTCTCTACACGAGAATTCAACATTACACCCAGAAAAGCTGTTGGAATGGCTTTGTTGACGTGGTGGCGATTGATCACTTAATACTCATTTCAATGCACTATTGTCATAGCATCATCACAGACTCTGCTGACTAAACCCAGTTAATAGACTAGATAAAGGTCTACTCGAAACAACACATTATTTCATAGAGAAGGTAAAGAATACTCAAATAGACATAACACATATATGCCACCCACTAACTATATAATATGTTTAATTTCCAGCTATTGTCTGGGATTTGCCTGCTGAGTTGACAGATAAGCAGTAGTGGACGAAGTACACAAACCAAGTACAAACCAAGTAATGTTACTGTTAGCACACCAATCTATTAATGAAATGATATTAATTAGACACTTATTTCTATTAAAATGATCATGAGCTCAAAACCTTGAAGCTAAACAACTTTCTTTAGAAACAAATGAAATAACAAGATTTCAGAGCAGGCAGTTTCAATTTAAGGTTTATTTGTAACATAGTTGCAAGTTTAAGTTTAATAAAAACTTGTATTAAACACAGGTTCACATGAGTTTTCTTTTACTGTATTGTATCTGAATGTCTCTGTGCATAAATATAAACTGGCCATATCAGATTTACTGTAACAGTAAACAGTAGTTTTTGTATCAGAAGAAACACACTTGCCAGTCACAGCTGCATATGTGTACAAAACTCTTTCAGTCATGCATTTCTCCATAGTCAAGAAGAATGTTATATCAATTTAGTAATGCTTGAATGTGTGACTGTCAGTGTTTGTGCATTAATTCCTATACTGCTTCACATAAAACCTGCTGATGCTTGGTAAATAATATATATATATATATATACATACACGCACACTTGAGGACAAAGTTATTAGCCCCCCTACAAAATAGTAATTGTTTTAAAAGTATTTCAAAAGCGCTTTTAACCAGAGCAAAAAAAAATTAACACAGCTTTTAGTTTTCCTAAAACTAAACATCCTAGTTTTATTTTGGATGCTTACATTATTTTATATTCCACACAGAAATGAAAATATTACACAAAACTACCAGGGTCAAAATTATTAGCCCCACATTCTAATAGTCAATTGTGTATCCTTTTTGCTGGATAACTGCCTGCAGTCGTTTGTTGTAATCGTCAACAAGTCTCTGACACTTCATTTGAGGAATC
>JAZGTK010002478.1:0-26451 GCA_036877625.1 Ambastaia sidthimunki | reverse complement strand
ACAATCCAACACAATGGGCAGCACATTGAACACATTTTATAAGTGGTCAGAAACTTGTAAATAACTCATGAAAGAATAAAGTTACGTTAAAACCAAGCACACCGTTGTTTTTCTTGTGAAATTCCCAATAAGTCTGATGTGTCACATGACCCTCTTCCTATTGAAAAAACAAAAGTTGGATCCAAGATGTCCGACTTCAAAATGGCCACCATGGTCACCACCCATCTTGAAAAGTTTGCCCCCTCACATATACTAATGTGCCACAAACAGGACGTTAATATCACCAACCATTCCCGTTTTATTAAGGTGTATCCATATAAATGGCCCACCCTGTACAACTAGCTTACTTATAGTCAATGCTGTACACTGATAAAAGAAATATTATATTAACATTAAAAAATATAAATACATTACATGTGTTCTGAAACATGAAAAGGTTCTAAGAAAATATTATGAATGAGTATCTAACAAGCTGGACAGCTTTTTGGAAGTAGACATGGCGCATTACAAAACAATCATGCTTGTAACATCAACCAATCATACTTGAGTCATGGCAAATAAATAGATTTTAAAAACATCACGGCAAGGCAGAACTTGCACAATCAATTCAAAGCTGGTGATTATGAACTTTACTGGTATTAGTCAACATGGGCACTGTTTAGAAATTTCAATTTGATGCCCCCCACTGCTGTTTCATTGCCACATGCATTAACTACCCAGTTTCATCACTCAGACTAGGTAACCATCCCACAATTCTACGAAACATCCCAACAGAGAGAGTCCAGAGACTGAACAGAAGCCAAGCCTGCATGTTGGCCTGTATACCAAGGCAACGATAAACACACAAAAACACAAAATCACCATTATAACAAGGTTCCCAATTATTCCCCTCGCATTCCTCAAAATCTGCCTGTTTATTTAAGACATCTCATTCGTGAAATTACAGTCCGTCTTACCCCCAGCCTGTGCAATCATCCACATAACTTGTTTTTCAACATCACCCACACAGACGACCACTTCACTGATATACTGCAGTTCCCCAGAACTATGAACCTCCAGAGAGCTGCTCTGACACACTAAGAGATTTACACACTGATGTTTCAGCTTTTTGTCTTACTGGATAGGCTTTTACAGAGGTCAATACAACTGTATATCAGGCCAACTGAAATTTTTTTTTGCAGTTATTTCACCAGTGCCTTGTAAGATCTAGGGATATTCCAGGATGATAAATTCAGAGTTTCAGAAGGCCACCCTGAGATAAACATCTAAATTTCAGCCTCTTATCAGGATGGAAATCTTTCTAAGAGAGTAAAAAAAGCACATGCCATTTTGCTGCATTTCAACAAAATTTACAGATGTTATAGATAATATATTGAGAAACATCAGGATTATGGCTTCATATGTTGTCAGGAAAAAAAAAATGCTATACATCGTCAAGTACAATGTTTGCATCATAGAATGTTAAACTGCTCTGTTTACATCATAAATAGTCAAACTCTCCAACAATAACAAACTCTTTCAACACCAACCCAATCACAGTCCAAAAATAAATTAGTGGCAGCAGTCTGCTTAACTAAAATGGATCAAAACCAAAGAGAACTCTATCAAATCCTTTTGAAACCGAAGACGTCATCAAACAAGCCATTTAAAATCAACGTAATCCCATACAAACAATGCTAATATGATGTGTAAATATACAGCACAGTCTGTTTACCTGTTTGGACAGTACAAGTACGTAGCTTGACCCATTGTTGATGTTTGTTTGGGTTCTCATTATGTGCTTTGAAAAAATAACATTTATTTTGTGGTGTGGTTAGAGCTGGCGGCCACTGGGCCGGTCTTCACATGATCGCTGTGTTCTGTAGCTCATGTGGGTTTAATTGATGTTAGTCTTTGCAACTCTGCATGAGACTGGATCCAGTCACACATCTTCAAGAGGAAATGAGAGTAAGGGCCAGGAGGACATTAAATTAATCTCTTGTAAAAGAGACGTGATTATTACTTCAAGTTTTAGTGAACGGAGAGTAACCAAAACAGCAACCGAAGTCCATAATGAAACAAAACAGCACAACGGCAATGGGTTGTCACGATAACTCATGTCTCAACATGCAATACCAGTGAAAGCCTAATAATCCTTAAGTTAAAAAATTTATTTATACAATCTACCTGATCTGCGTCTAAAGAACTTACTTTTTTTGGTGTAACTTAATGTGGTCTTTTATTCAGTATCATTAAGTAATATTTTTACGTAACTGATTAGGAAAGGGGGCGTGTACAGTCATTTGATCATTACCAGAACACAAGGGGTTCAACTTAAGAGGTTATATAAAGTAATGAGCTTTTTTACTGAAGGGATTATATAAAACAATAAATTTGAACTGAAAGGGGTTTATTGTCCTATAATTGACTGACTGCACATTTTCCTGCTTATTACAGGTCACCTTATCTGATAGATAAATAAATAAATGGACATAAAATATTGATTTTGAGTCTAAATCTATTGTTATGTTATTAGCCTACTTGTGGTGTGTGCAGAAAGATTAGGCAACTATCATTTTTTAGAAATATTTGTCTGCTAAATATTGTGATTGACCAATCAGAATGAAGAATTCCAGTAAACAGTGTATTTTTGTCACCAAATAAGGCACAGTTTTAGGTTACCTTTTTTTAGGTTTTACAGTTTAGGTTGACAAAACACTGTAAAACAGAACAGAAGGCAGTTACAGCAACTGCATAAATAAAACCCATTTCTTGCCTCACAATTTTCTAATAGACAAAAAAGTAGTTGACTATATTTACAATGTTTTTGTTTCTAAACTCACATACAAAAATCACATACGACTCCAAATGTCAATGTGATTAATAGATGCCCCTGGGGTTTACAATGGACAGCTGTGATAACAACCTTTGGGAGAAAAACGTCTGCTTATACAAGCAGTTGTCTTACCCTGCAGTAGACCATGCAGGGCTTTCTGGTTGCTTACTAATAGCAGAATAGGAACACTTTTAGAAATGTAATTTTGCAGGGGAAAGGAAGCGATTTGGCCAGTCTCAAGCAATCTTCTGACATCTACCACACAACAATCATCAGATGAATTCTTTGTGGTGTTTAAGCGTATGTGTGTGTGCACTACTGCTCACGTGTGTGTCTTTTGTGTGTTGAGATGTTCACCACTTCATGCCTCAGTGAGACTTTTATAAAACCGTATAAACTTCTTTTTTCCTCCTGTCTCATCTAACTACGCTTCCACAAAAATGAAACGAAAAAACTTAAATTTTTTTGCATTCAGCAATTTGGCACATATCCCCATGACTGTTTAACAAGCCAACACAGTCTCACAAAGCTCTCTGAATGCAGGGAAGGTGGCCACATGAAACCATTTTTACGCAATGTTGGGCATCTCCTCAAGAGAGCAGAGTGAACCCAGAAAGTTTTAAGTGCTTATATACATAACTGTACATTTTTTTGTGATTGGTGCTTCAAGTTCTTCCAGGGCTACATCATTGCTGTACAGAAGTGCCATATTTCCTTGACTGTTTTTTTGCTTGGGCTTGTGGGAGCTTTGAGTAGGTCCACAAAAAGAGTAACTGGACCAAACACTGTCCAGCTTGTGGCATTTCATCTCCACATGGCTCTGATCACAGCTGGTCAGAGTGTGGATCATCTCCAAAGCAAACATATTAAGAAATGTTGAAGAACAGCCAAGTACGGTGCAGGTATCGGTTTACCAAACAGACAGAAACAAGAGAAACGTTTTTCTGAACTTGTGACAAAATGTTAGAACTTAATTCCTCATCCCTCTACTTGGCTCTGCTTGCTGATCTTTGGGAATCTCATTTCAGGGATGAACAAAGCTAACTAATGCTGACACAAACTCTAAAAAACTATGTCATCAACTAAACTATGTGTCATGAACAATACGAGTCTGCCCGGGACTCCAAAGAGATTCCATTGAAAGAAAGTGACTCCATTGAAAGAAATTTTAATAGGTATTCTATTCAGTGCCTGAATAAAACTCACAAATACTAGCTTAGAAAACTGCTAGCCAATTAGCATACTAGCTTATACCCCAAGCAAGTCTCCTACTTTACAATTATTACGAACCCTTATGGGGTTGTAAAGAAAAGCAATTTAAAGGTTATGAATTTAAAAATTCTAATGAAAAATAAATAAGTAAATAAGTTTTACATTTATATATATAAATATAAAGGATATGCATATGTATATAAGCCAAATTTGGTTCCATGATACTACAGTATGCAGTTGCTATGTGTGCAAAAGAAAAGCCAAACCAATATTTCTGCCACTAGAAATGGGCCCCATCTTAACTGTAAATATTATTGACTTTTATCACCCCCTAAGGTAAAATCATAAATCTAAAATGTAATAGCACACCTTAAATCAACAAGCTGCACAGCATAAAACGTGTACGACAAGTTACAAATCAATACTGTAATACTGTATTCATAAGGGCAATAAACAAAGCATATAAAGTGAAAGATCACAGACATTGGACTGATGTAATACAAGGTTTGTGCAAATTAAGAAAAATTAGAGAGGCAGGAAGAGAGAGACAGACAGACAGATAAAGAGTGAAATTGATTTTACGCTCTCCTGACTTCACTCACATGATGGAATATCTGTGTTAATGATACAAAGCATGCTCATGCAACACAAAGAAACATAAGGAGGGACACATACAAATTCACATTTCTCATTCATTTTAACCACTCATCGGCTGCTAAAATCTAATCGTAACACTGCCCAGATTTTAAGATGCCAAATGAAAAAGCGACTGCCCACACCGCCTGCTTTAGCTCATAACTTTAACAGAAATGTGAAGGCTCTGTCACATCAAATCAAGCTCACACCAGCCAACACTGAGCAACACTGTTTTCATGCTTGATTTAGTTCCTTGATCCAGTTTAATACCACTTACATTAGACCGTCACTGTTTTATTTAATGATTCATATTTTTAAACTAGCAAACTTTAAACAAGCACGGATCAGCGTTTGTTTGTTTTTCTGCCACTTTGCATTGTGAGAAATGCCAAGGATCTGAACTGCCGGCGAGAGACAAACAGCAGTGAGAAATGTATCATACTAAAAGCCAACAAAACATTTTCTATAGCAGTTCACTTCTGCAAGTTAAGTCAGACTCTATCTCTACAAAGGCTTATGGGTAATGTTTTTATGCACACATATTATCAGAGTTAGTTCACACAAAACCCATTTTAGCATCTCTGAATTGTTGGTCTATGTAAACAAACATCATAAACACCACTTTTTAAGACATTGTTCAACTGTTGGCACACAGTGCAAAAGTACAGTTCAGTTTTAAATGACCAAATCAGATGAATCTGGGGCATGGACAAGCATGGGCCGTAATAGGCATAAAACACACTCTCTGTTCAATTCCTTTTTAATGTAAGAAGCCATCTTGTGTGTACAGGTGCTTGTGCTGGTGAATGCCCACCTCATTAGTTAGACCCACTGCCCTGTGAATCTCAGCAATGTGTCCCAGTAACGCAGGGTTCCTCTGCCCCACACCTCTCAACATTGAGGTAACCAATCAGAAATGGCACCAAAAATGACAACATCGGGAGACAAGGAAAAACACAAAGATAATTAAGGAGTATAAGACCTGGGCAAAATTGTGACGTGAGAAGAAGAGAAGACAGCCTGGGTCAATGCATTTTAGTGTGTATAATGTATGGGGAAATTTGCCATCTCAAATTAGCTAAATAATAAACATTATGATTTTGGATTGCTTGTTCATGTTTTGCAAACTGAAGCAATTGAGTTTATAGTTGACTGTCATAAACAACACATTTGTGAAATAACTTATTGTAAGTATTCCTAGTAATAAATTAACAGTGCTCCCAATTTACAAACAGGCACCACTTAGATAATGGTGTCTTGCTTCACATCCATACTGGAGGGCCCCCCATGGATGAAACTACATTTTCGCTGCTGCCCGTAGGATGCCAAAATGCACAGTATTTGTAGAACGTGCCAAAAAACGCCATAAACACAGTCATCTGACATCAAAATCACAATAATCTAAAACACTTTCAAACAGAGTTCTCTTATGGTTCTGATCCTGCTGTGTCAAGAACTACTGCACTGTGATTGGTTGATTTCAGAGCCGCCCACCAATAAACCAGTCCTTGTGTCCTACAAACCATGAGCTTTTAGAGAAAAACTGATGGAGATGGTAACAGAGAAAAACAGGGAGAGAATAAACTCAAGGAAACTCATAATCATTGTCCCAAGACTGACAGTTTACCTGTCTTTATAGATGTGTTGCAAGAAAGCAGAAATGACCTTAAAGCAGACCTCATACTATAACATAATGACTCATACAACAGCAGAAAACACACAGTAGATCATCACTGAACTCTAGCTTGACTTTCAGGCCTGACAAGCAGTAGTGACTCAAGTACAAATGCTTGAGTCATTTCAGCTCGTTTCTTTAGCGTAAATCCATTATTTTTCTCTAATGAAACCCCTTACATTTGGACTGGCATAGGTGGAGAGGACAGGCTGAGAGCAGATTCACTGTCCTGACAGCAGTGGCATTTCCAGCCTCTGTTCCACAGGAGGATGTGAAAATCATCCACTAATCCCATCAAATCCTGTTTCCCAATCACTGTATAAACCAACAGCACTTTTCAGCAGAAACAGAACACACGTGTCCTCTCCTCTGTGACATTACTTATGATTTTACATTTGTTAAATTATAGCAAGTGAGGCTGGTCAAACAAGGACATCATGCTGGTAATGTTACATAAAGCATACAAAAAACAACATTGCCTCATACACAACTTAGTTTACAGTAATATACTGTATAATTTCTGTTTAGCCCTGTTTTGCTGTGGCAAATTTCCCTCTTTTGATCTTTCTCACATCATATATGAGGGAGTGACATTTTATACTGTATGCTGTGACACTTACATACAGTAGTGTGTCAAACAGATGTTAGTCTATCTGATGCATACTTCATTACGTCTTTACTTACATTTGCCTTATTAGAGTCCAAATTTAAAATTTTCTGGATTGAAAAGTTGTTGTGTTTTGACAAAGTCATTTTTGTTTTGACAGAGTATTTTTCTCAATTATAATGCCATTTACAACACACACTTAAAGTGATGCAATTACAAAAGTTATATCAAATCACAGTTACAGAAACTATTCATAATAAAAAATACAGACATACAGAATACGTTTTGAATACCAAACGTACAGTGAAAGATCAAATTCAGTATTTAGCCATTTACAGTATGTTTCTGTATTTCTATCACTTTATCAGTCTTCATCGTACAAATACTGCCAGTCTTCCTCTAAATTCCCCTCTCTGTGTAAATAACAGAATGTCTCATTATAACACAATGTCTCATATCCTCTCCTTTAATCTGGTAACAAAGCCCCCAATTAATCTGGTATTCCAGTGATGTGCATGTGCTTGTTACCCAATGCACACGCAGTTCATTTCTGATGACTACTGCATTCTTTAATTGTGGCTCTGTTCATCTGCTGTTTGCTGGCAATCAACCCACAACATTTCTAAATGCAGGAAATCCGGTTCGGTTTCTGCCAAAATGGTTCCATTTTCTCTTCCAGTAAATTGCTCGTCACTCTGAGCTGCGGGGAAGCAATCTGTAATGATGTGTTTTCTGATATTTCAACACCCGTTTGTACACCTCTTTACGTATCTGATCACTTGGTCACCTGCAAATTCTTTATTTGTCACCCAAAATAGCTGACCTTGACCCAGCTGTATCCCCAAATTTTATTTACGCACCCATCTGCCCACCCACGCTGACCAAAGGGTGTTCAGAGATCATCTGCAGTAGTATGTGCAAATGTTGTGTGCTGGCCTGGTCCAGCTGCGACATCATTCCTGCCAGTTATCCGATGTGCTGGTGGATGGGTTCTGGTTGCCATGGATACACAGATGGCAGCACCCTCAACAGCATGGTATTACCTCTCAAAACCAATAATCCATCAATACAACAGACCTTTCTTTAAAAACAATGTTCTAACATATATATTTTTTTGTAAGACTTAAAGCCACTAAGATCCAAAAATTAAAGCTCTACAAATAATTCAGCCCTATCTGCTTTATGCACAGACTCCAACCTAGTTTTGTAGACAATTTCAGTCTTTTGTCAATTTCAGTGTTTGTAAATTATACACCTTAAGTAAATTAGGGTTGAAGTCCAAAAGTATCCACAATTATTGACAATGATGCAATTTTCAGTATTTAATAGGGATGCTGTAATATTTTGCTAAATTGCAACTGGTGTTACATCTTACATCTATCTGTATACATTTAACCAACTACAGTTGTCTTTACAGGGTACAGTAAGAACGCATCAATTCTTGTGTGCAGTCCACTGAAAATATGGTGTGATGATTTTTATAAAAAACAGCAAAGCAGTTCTGATGTGTTTTTTATTCATATAGCCCAAACATATCTAAAACAACATTCTTTTGATGTCTGGCAACCACTGGTGTTTCTTTCAGGAAATGTAAATCTAGTTAAGGATATTAGTGTAAAACCATAAACAATTATAACAGAAAAATATAAATTTTTATTTTAATACTTTTGGTTATTATAGTTTTATTGAATAGAGCAAACTGTTATTTTTGTAAGGTGTTTGATTTATACATATCAGCTTAAAGCCCTAATGTCATAAACGGGAAAAAATGGGCCTTATTCATTTCATAGATTGAAACTGCAATTACTATGAATATTTTCCACAGATCCACAGAGACAATGACATTTCCTGTTTCACTTGTCCTTTGACCAGTGTGGTTATAGTCAAACCCTATTATAAAACCCACCAGGAATGACGAATCAAACCTCCAGCATAGTGATATTCTGAACTCTGGTGGAAATGTACATGCCATTTCCCCAAGGAAACAGTGTGAGGGCTGATTCATTATGTGTTGACTTCAAAACAACAACAACCAACAACAACAGCTCTTTTCTTGACAATCAATGTAGTCGTCTGTTGTTGTTCACATTTTGTTGAACTTAGTGTCCTCATTTATTTTCTTAGAATTTTTTTCTGCTAAGACACATGAGGCAAAAATGATCTCAGAGTGATAAGACGGAAGGAAAAAAAATACAATGAAAATGAGACAAAAACCCTTGTAAGAACAATATGCATACAATATGTACAGTAGCATCTCTAGCAGTGGTTAACTGCAGTAATATCACCTACGTTGTCTCGTGTCTCACCACAGCCTGATGTTCTTACAGACACAGGCAGAAACAAAAGAGATTTCCATCTTTTCTTTCCACACCAACAGCAACTTAGCTCTAAAAACAGTGTTTTTATAGGTTTTATGCATCATTTCAATTGTGCACTTAAATTAAATTCACTACTTTGGATAGAAACATAGTTACTGATTTCAGATCTCAAACTATCAAAATGT
Organism: Ambastaia sidthimunki; assembly: GCA_036877625.1. NCBI lineage: Eukaryota > Metazoa > Chordata > Actinopteri > Cypriniformes > Botiidae > Ambastaia > Ambastaia sidthimunki. Next base: position 17,003 of record JAZGTK010002478.1, on the reverse strand, counting down.
GTGGACAGTCATTAATAAATTCATAATTCAACAGAATGAAAACTGATCTGATTTGTGCAATGTAAACAAGGCCAGAGGGGAATAAATGAACTTTATAGGACAGTGCTACATAATAATATGTAATAATCAATTATTCTAAAACATGACCTCAACTTCTTTTAATCTGTGCAACAGCAATTTTCATTGATCATCCACATCTGCACATCTCCACATCCCAAAAAAAATCAGTAAATCCTAAACTAAATATGGCAGAAAACTCCCACCCTTAATCTCACCAAAATCATCCACAGATCTTCTCACAGCCTTCTTAGAATGGACGGTCAGTTAGAAAACACAATTCAGTACGTGAGATATTTTGCCTCAGGAAGGACATTCAGTCAAACAGAAGACCTGCCCATCTGCTAAACACACAGCGGGTTATGTCAATGAATGATTGGTGCTTATCATCAACTTATCATAATGGGACAGCAAAGAACATGTGTCTGATGTACCTAGGAAACATAGAGGACCACATCTGCTAGGTAATATAATCTTTGCCAGGTGCTTTGACAAATGGTATTTCTTGACCAGTTTCAGACTTTGATATATGCTAAATAAAAGTAACTCAAAATTAAGAAAGAAGTTTTCCACATGTGACCTTTGTTCTTGTAATGATAACATCAAAGCTGTGCAGAAATGCTGTCTCTTTCTCCAGTGCACAGCTGAGGTCTGATGTACAGCACTTTTGTAGTCCCTAGTGAGACAACACACTTGCACTTGTGATGTAAATGGGCGTGAAGTATTTATTAGTAGTTTTGGGAAGTTTATTTCCACAGACCAGTTCTCTTGAATAGCAATTTTCAATGTACCTAAAAAAGATTAATTGCTTTTGTTATGTAATCATGTGTTCCCAGAAAAATTAGAAAAAAAGTGAAGAAAAAACTACACTGACTCTTGTGTAAATTTTAATTTTAAAGTTTTAGTCAAATGTCTTATTATTCTTATTATTTGATGTTTTATGACTTTAATTAAGTCAATTTTATTGACTTAATTGACTTATTATTTATTGACTTATTTTGCTGCAGTATATGTACAGTGAGCTTCAGAACATGATTCATTATAGCACCAGTCATGGCATATTGATCCAAATGTTTGGATCAGACCTTTAGTTTCTTTCAAGTGTTTAAAACTCTTGTTTCAGGGCAGTAGTGAATGAACAGGTGAGTAGGTGAGTTAATTAGCTGTCAGGCTGTCTGGCCTGAAGGGCCGCTCACCTTTATCTGTCTGCATCAAAACCTGTTCACTGCCTAACAAATCTTTACTTTGGAAAAACATCACGCCACGAACCAACCGCAGAGTTCACAACCTCTGACCTTTCATATGTAAAGAATATTCCAGATTAAACTAAACTTTTTATTGAAATGGCCAGCTCAGATGTGAAAGTAGTGTATATCTGAAAGACATAACCAGTCATTTTTCAACCTAAGTGAATTGCTTAAAATGCATAAAGCTTTTATCCAAAGCTACTTACAGTGTATTAAAGGCATACATTTTATCAGTATATGTGTGACCTTTACACTGCTAACACAATGCTCCACCAGCTGAGGTACAGGAATACTATCAGAGCTGTGGTATCAAATTTGAAATTGCATTTAAAATGGAATATTATTTATAATTATCAACTAGCTGCTTACCCATTAAGTTACCCATTTTATTTAGTACAGCAAAATAATTAAGTGTACTATATGTAATGTATAAAAACATGGCAGAAGAATATCCAGGTGTTAATTTTAACTTTTTTATTTTGATTTTAAAGTTTAATTTTCTCCCCTTCTCTCATGTTGTAGGTGTACTGCAGCATTGGAACACAGCAGCATTTAATCTGCAGATTAGAGGAGTTCATTGTCATCAATTATGGTGTAGGTGCTGCTGGAATTTCACATCACCAGCACTTTTCATTCTAAGGTGGCAGATTGACAGCATAAGCCATGGCTGACCTTCCCAGACAACAAGTGCAGTCATTCACATTTGTACTGTCTCATAATCCTGCCTGATTTCACATTCAAAAACGCCTCTGTGCTTTTTGCAAAAGGCAATAAGATGCAAGGAACCACCGATAGGGAACCACATGTGGGAAGTGGCACATGTGCGGAACATGAGCTCAGTGTGATATTTTACCGAACAGAGAATGTGTTGAAAAGCTAAATACTTACTGTTAATGGGCTGATGATTCATGTAAAGCCCACATTTTTGAAAGATTTGTTGGCGCACTCATTTCGGATCAGACCTGGATGACATAAGCAGAAAAATTTGTCCGTTGACATTAAAAGTGTTTTATGTTGCAGCCATATTAATGCTGATCTCTCACAGGAAACATATGAAGTGAAGGTCAGTTTCCATAAAGCACATGAAATATATCAGTCCTCCATCGGCCCCAGAGAGTCTCACAAAAACATTTTGAGGGCACAAAATGATTTGAAGTTGGGTGTGGAATCTTTACTTCTGGGGAAATGTGTGTGACCGTGAATGTGATGGCAACAAAATGACAGAAAGTTTCCATGACCCACAGCCCAACATCCCCCTGAAAACAATAAAAGCGTCTGTAACAATAAAACAATAAAAACTTCCTGACAAGTAGGGGTAGATTTACAATCCTTACTACTAAGTCATCATCACAAAGAACTCTTTGTGGATTTTTTCATGCACAATACAAATAATAATAATTAGCAATATTTGTAATGTAAAGCATGACATTTAACTGAGAATGATGTTAAGTCCAATCTTTCTTAACTTTTTGAAACATGGCTTTAAAATGTGCAACAGTATTGCTCTGCATAACATGATTTACCCAAGTGGGGTCTTTGGTCTTCCTGAATCAACATCCTTGTTGGTCCTGGAACAACATTTAAAATTAACCAGGTTTTTTTTGTGTTAGGTTTGGGTTTAAGGTTAATATTAGGATTCTGAGATGTGGGATTAGAACCCTTCATAGGTGTGGTTTTCCTTTAAAAACCATGATCGATTATGGCTGATTATTCTTGGAATAGAGTCAACCTGTCATCCAAGCCACACAACGAACCACAGGAGCATTTACCAACATCAGGAGACACCACAGAAACTTCTATCTTAATCCAATAATATAACTGCAGAAATCAAAGCTTATTTCTCACTAGGTTAGCTTTAGTGGGGGGCTGAGTTAGGGTGGATTCAGCTTGAAATGCTCTATAACAGTTTAACACTGTATGTCTCTGTGCGTTTTTTAAACTTTAAAAACTAGCATCTCTTAAAAATGTAATCCACATAACCCCAGTGGGTTAATGTTTTCTGAAGCAAAACGATACATGTGTGAAAGAAATTATTAATATTCTGAGCTTACTAAGCAATCAATATATGTAGTCTATCCATGAAAAGAAACAAAGAGTACTAAATTCAAACATGGAGGCAAACCTATACCTTTGAATCCTATTGGTTCTCTTGTGCCTCATTACTACTTTTCATGTGTGCAATTTAGCAATCTATGTTTTATATGGATCTTAATAAGCTCAAAATATTCTTTGTTTTATTTCATTTCACATCAGAAGATATTTATTAACCTACTGGTGTGGCATGGATTACTTTTATAATGGGTGGATTCTAGTGTCTCTATTAGCAGAGCATTGCGTTATAGCAGCAATGATCATGGGTCACATGCACATGCAGGAAACACATGCACTAATATATCTGTAACTATAGATTGTAATAAGCTGCTTGCAAAATTATCTATTGGGTCATTTTTGGAGGACAGTCTTAGCGGGGTTAAGACAGTCTAGATTTTAAGGTAAGAATTATGGGTTGGGATCAGAATATAGGTACAATAAAATTCAAAGGAACAGGACTTTCAGGAGGTTGAGATATGGTAAAAAATTGCAAATGCAAAACTAACAGAAAAATGGGGTATAATGGGTAATGTCATTAAATTAATACCCACTTTAAATGAAGGAAAAAGAAACAAGAACAATCTAAGAACCTCTATTGTTAACAGAACCACTCGCCAAAAGAGAAGTAAAAAAAAACTCCAAGCACTTTTTTACTTACCTGTTTAGCTCCTCTTTCTACTCTCTACCTAAGATCTCTCTTTCTGTTCTCCCGCTGCAGGATCAGCACAACTATTTAACAACACCAGTCATACTACCTCCAACAAAGCATTGCTCACTGGAGCTAACTCTCTCTCCCTCTCTCCCCCCTCTCATTATGTTTATATAGACCACAGAGCCCCTCTATCCAGCTCAGTTGCATCTCAGCCACAGTTCTTTAAACAAGCAGGAGTGCGGCCAACAGATTGCTCAGCATCTAACGAGGAGGACCAACGAGAAGAGCCGCTTACGCATAAACGCAGAGCACTGATTATATTCACACATGGCCCGCATGTGCATGTGGACGTTACTCCAGGCTGCGTGTCTAGTGGGTTCGTTATCCACGCCAGTATTTGAAAATTACGAAGATAAAATCAATGTAAACTATGGACCCAATTACTTAAACGAGATAACTGATGAGGAACAGACAGAAGGTAAGGTAGATAAAGGAGAATGTTTCCAGTAGGACTAGTAATGTTTGATGCTAAAGACTACAGTTACATTTTGTGAGTTAAAAGGGAACACAAGTTCTGACAAGACTTAAAAAAACTGTCATCAGTGTGTGTGTGTGTGTGTGTGTGTCTTTAAGTCTTTCTAAATACAGGAAAAGAGATTCACCTAGATCAGGAGTTTATGAATGAGGGGATGTTTGCAGCTGTATGGGCAGAATATGCGTGTTGTGTACTCACCTCTGTAATGATGGAATTGTGTTGAAAGCTTTGCCACTGGCAAACGTAACAGTGTGGTTGTGTGTTGATTGATTGTTGTGGTTCCTCTTAAAAAGCTTTCAAACATACAAACAAAACCATTAAAAGTACCATCTCTGCAAGCAAGACAGTGGTAGAGAGACACAAAAACACAGGAAGAAAAAACTTTCTCTTTTTTTTGTCTTTTTTTAAACAAATTAGTGAAGAATCAAAATAACCATGAAATGTCTGTACTTTTTTAATGGTCCTATGTCGACATCTTTAAAAATTTTACATTTTTAATTAACAGAGTTTGCTAATTTATAAAGTTGTCAGAGTATTTTAAATTATTTCAGTGTTTTCTATCAAAAATATCTTCAAAAGTTCAAAGAAAATAAAAATAGTTTGGGTTTTCCAAAACCAAGCAGCTAAGTACAATATGAGATTTCAGCTATCAGTTACATTTCATTGTCAGGGCTGACATCCACATATTGCTCTGCTCTACAGTCTCAGAGTGTGGGGAATGTCAGAGCTCTCCACTGGTGACCCTTCAAACTCAACACATGGTGTCACGTTACACATGTCCACAAAACAAATCGTTTCCCCTAACTAATTTTCTCTGTCATTTATTCTTTCTCCTTTTCTTTCTTGTTCTCAGAGGGGACCCCCACACCTTCTACGGAACCCTGCAAAGCTTCAGCCTTCACCAAGTGGGATAAGCTCTTCACCATGCTGGAAAATTCCCAAATGAAAGAGAACATGCTCCTGCAGTATACCGATGACATCATCAAGGTGGAGCTGCAGTCCCTGAGGGGGGAGATGCTACAGTTCGTGGCACAGTACAGCGGCTCCTGCGCATCCGCGATTGAGAACTCAGCCCGGCGAACTGGAGCTCAGATGGAGATGCGACTGCAGACTGCACTGGAGGGCTTGCGAGAGGTCTCGACTGACCAGTACGCACAGCATGATGCGGCCCTGCAGAAGCTTCTTGTGTCTAGTGAAAACCAGGCCGAACAGCTGGAACGCCTGGAGAACTGTTGCCTAAAATCCTCTCAAACCAAGAGTCTCCAGGCCCGACATCTCATGCAAGAAATGACTGAGGCAGAGAATGTAGGCAGGCTGGAGAAGACTCTAACAACCATCTCCAGTGAGCTGCAAACCATCCGGGAACAGATGACTCTCTACACAAGATCACACCTGGCCAACAAGCTTCCATCAGGTGAGAATAAACTATGCTGCAAACGCAGTCCATTGTTTTTGCCACTTTACTGAGAGAGAGTGAAGCAGGTGAAAAGAGGAGAAAGAGGAAAATGTTGCTAGCCAAATTAAAACTTGTGTCAAACCATATGCACCAACTGCTGCATCATGGCTCTGCCAACAGGCCACTTTATGTATGGGAAAAGTAAAAATGCACATGTAAAATTATGTCATAGGTTTTAGCAAACACGTTGCTTTGTGAGAGGTTTTGAACACAATCTGGATTTGACTAAAACATGCGGCAAAAATGACGATTCTGCATTTGTGCTGTTTAAGCTGTAAATCTGTGATTTATGCAAACCATCTGTTGCAGTTAAACCATGACCCAATTTAGCTAACTAAGACAAAAACATCAAAGAACGTAAACGTACATGACCCCCACAAAGACCACCATCACCCATGTTAGGAGGTGAATATTCCCAAAAATCTGATAATGTTTATCCCTCATAACATTTCCTAAGCGCCTGCTGAGTTTGGAAAAAAGCATGGTCCACATCTAGACAGCCTTTACTCCATAAGTGAGCTGAATACACTTTCCCTTCAAAATAGGCTGAAACAATTTAATTTTAAATGCCCATGTTTTCAGTATAAAAGGGCTTTGTAGAGGTATGATAAATAAAAGACAGAGGGAGGTATAATCATTAACAGCTAAGCAGGGTGACCACACCAAAGCGTCCAGAGGGAAAACAGAACCAGATGACTGTTTAGAGAATAACTTAGTCTCCCTCCAGCCTCCCAATGAAGGAAACCTAAAACAAATTTAACAAAAACATTGTACGGTAGGAAAGGAAAGTCGTGGCCTTTCATAGCTAAGCAATCACCTAAAGGAAAGAGAACATACCAATCCCATTAACCAAACCCCCTCCAATACATCTCCAACTGTTTTTCCAACTGTTTTCCAAACCTTCCACTGTGATTTGGCTTCCTTCTGGTTGAAGATCCTCTTAGTGGTTCTGCCAGCTTGCTGCTCCAGACAGGCTTAATCACATGCACTCATGCACAGAAATGACCATCCGCTGCATAAAATACGCTCAAGCAAGCACAAACTCACAAAAACACAACAGCAGAGAGAACGCCACTTTCCAGTCTACCAGTTTTATTCTCATCACATTTGGAAATTAATAAACACCAATAGCATCGCCTTGCTCTCTGTCACCCCTCACTCCCTGTCACTCTTTTGGGAGGGAACAAAACCGGGACGTGATCCACAATGACGAGATCTTGCAATGAAAATCATTACTCTGAGAACTGCCATTACAATATAAAGGGATAGTTGAAGATTACATCACTTGACCTTTACGTTTTTTTAAAGAAATGAAGAGTTTGCACTTTTAGCTAATTCTGTGTTTTATAGTATTTAATTAATGAAAATACTAATAATCCCACCCTTGAAAGATGTTGACGGTGTAAATATTATTCATAGAAAGTTTGAAAAAAAAAACTCCAAACAGCTAAAGTGCAATTATGTGCATCCAGTTATGGGTGGAGGGGTTCAATGGTACCACCATACATGAAAAGTACATGAAAACGGTTATCAAATTACGTCAGACAATTTTGTTCCTTGTAACAGGGGATATTAATATTTGTTAATAACATCCTTCCCCTCTCTAACTTGTTCTTACTTTGCAGGCTGTGACACTGGACTGCTCTTTCCCATGCGTTCATCTACATCCCATGTGGAAGTGACACTCAAAAAACCCTTCCTGACCAATGCAGTCACCATCTGCCTGTGGGCGAAACCCACACAAGTTCTTAACAAGACCGTCCTCTTTTCTTACAGCACGACTGGCAACCCTTATGAGCTTCAGCTGGTGCTAAATGGCCAGAATGTTCTATTCACAGTGGATGGTGAAACCCATTTGGTGGAAGCTTCAGGGGCAGTGCAAGAGGGTCAGTGGGTGCACATCTGTGCGGTCTGGAGCTCGTGGCAGGGTCTGGCCTCTCTATGGGTAAACGGTCAACCAGCAGCAAGCTCTCCAGGAGTGGCTGAGGGTCATGAGCTACGCAGCAAGGGAAGCATACTTCTGGGCCAAGAGTATGGACGTTACTTCAGGCATCTCAGTGTCCAAGACACCTTTGATGCAGAGCAGGCCTTCACAGGCAAGATGACTGGAGTGAACATGTGGGACCGTGTCTTGAATTCTAAGGAGATATCTCAGCAGGCATGGCTGGATGGCAGTGGCTGTGGTATCCGTGGAAATGTGCTGGCCTGGGGCGTGTCTGACATTCAGCCAAAAGGGGGTGTCAAGTTAATCTACTAATTTCTCTACTGTCTTAACCGCCTGAGCCCTGTCCACCAATCAGCTGAGCTCCTACAACACATAATAAGAACCTGCTTTGCTACTCCTGCATACAACAGTCACTTCTTTCACTGTTGAAAAAAATGCTCCTTCATAGTGAAGATGTTGATTTAGGGAGGACTGTCGATCATCACACTAGTTAAAACCATTAAATTGCTGTCGTTGGAGGGACATTATATCAATCATTCTTTATTTGAATTGCAATGTTCTGTCTCACACATTTTGTATTGTCAAAGTATTTATCTTGTTTAAAAGTGTTTACATTCGATTTGACTAAATTTGTAATCTATCTGTAATGCTATTTTTTTTGCAATATTTTAAAATTTATAGGCTATCCGTTACTTGCAATGGATATTTTTATTTTGCTACATAAATACTGCTCTTGAATACTTGTTTTGTCTTTGGTTTGTTTTAACACAAAGCTACTTGCTATATTTTGATGATGGAACTGTGGAAAATGTTTACAAGATCAATTGTGACTTTATTTGTTTCTGTTTCCCCTGATGTGTGATTAAATGTATTATAATGTAAATTGTTTTTGTTAAAAAGCTAAGATGAATGTATAATGTACATAAATATTTTTCAATGAGGTTCAGAAAATAAACCATAATAAAAATTAAACCAAAAAAGCATTGTCACATTGGATTCAGACAGTAAATTTAAGAACCACATGAACGGGACCTATTACACACAGCATGAAGAGACACCTAAATGAAAGACATTAATATGGAGAAAACACCAGTAAATAAGAATCTATTATTTAAAAGTCAATGCGAATAATTCAAAATCCATTTTAATTCTGCAATGTGACATATTTCAGAGTTAATTGGGATATCCAATGAGATGACTTGGTTTAAGTCTTCAGTATTGAATAGAATAAGAATGTTTGAACAACTGGATGCTTGATACCACAACCCTCCTTGACTAATCAATAGCTGAAACTTAGTGTAAGCAGCCTTAGCAACATCAGCCAAAAATGAGGCGGAGTTACATGTTGACTAAAGTCTGTGAAGACAAACTTTACTCTGAGAAGCAATGCACAATAAGACTCGGAACGTGTGTAAAGTTTCTAAGGTGAACACCCTAGATTTAAACAACACAATCACAATAATATTAATGTTCTGGCTGTGAATTAACGTGTGTAACACAGATAAATGTATGAGACTTAATCACAGAAGAAAAATGAATATGAATGTAGAAGAATTGAATTTATTGAAAACTAGTCAAAAGAGTACGGGTCACATTGTGCAGTAACTGCCATCTGAGACATTTTGCATATATAACTTGCAGTGTATCTGAAGAACATGATAACAGTGGTCACAGGTCAGTGTAAAGAAACAACAATTCAGGGGCTCAGCAGATCTGCTCAGGCTTCAGACTGATTAGTGGATCCAGATGGTGGTAGGGAGACTGCATTCTTGAAGGGATATTACTAATAATGAGCATAGCTAGAGGGAGTTTGAGAGCCAGTCAGGGCCTTTAATGTTTCAAAGATGCTCTTTTTCACCTCCATCTCTCCTGCTCCTGTAAAGCGTGTGCACACCAGGAGGGTTGTGTCTCCATAATACTATCCAGACAACTACAAACAGTCACGTAGTTCCTCCAACATAACTTCAACATGAGACCTCTGTGTAGAGTCAGCCTGAGAGATGTATATATTTAGGTAACAAGAAATATGCTGAGACATTTAGACATATGTACATTTTTAAAAATGATTCAGTTACTTTGAAATAATAACTTACCCTGCTGTAATAACTAGAATATGGATTGAATGTGTATGTCCCTATTAGGCTGTTTAACTAGTTTTAAGCATTTGCCAAAAAACTTGACTATGCTATCATGACTATCAGCACCAAACCAACATGAAAATTCAAGCTAGTCTTTTCTGTAGGGTGTAAACTTGTCACCAATGAACATCCAAAGCATTGGGGTATGTGCTTTCCCAGAAAATCCTTACCTACCTTGTAAATGTACAGTGTGGATAAAACAAAACAGTACTAACTTGCATGTGCTACCAATAAACTACTTAGTTTTAAGAATCATTCCTTTAAGGAATGCTTTCTATTGTACTTACAGCAGCCCTTAATAGTACCCCACAAGTCCTAACCTAAAGCCCATTACCTCATCTTACAGTACTTCGTGCTCCGTGAGGTCACACGTTAGTGGTTCTCCATGGACCTCAGGGAACTTGAACCAGTATGATTGAAAAACAGAACCTAGATGGAGATCAGAAGAAGAACGAGGCAGAAAGAGACAGAACTATTGAGTTCTAAAAATCTCATTAACTGGGCCTCTGTCATTGCTTTGCCTATAATGCACAGCATATGCAGAAACCGCAAAACTTAATGCACTTATACTGGAAATGAAGACGCACAACAGACTATTACCGTAAGTTAAAGTACTGTAACTGGGTCATGTTGAATTGCTAGGGTGTACCTAGCAGTAAATGCTAATTGTACTTCAAAGATGCTCAATTTCAATTGTAGGTTCCAAGATGAAGAACCTGTTGTTGTCCTTTTGTCGTCTGTTGTGTCATACATTCTGAGAAATTGGGTAAGTTTTATGGTCTGAAACAATGGTCTGTCTCTTGTGCAGCTTGGATACAGGCCAGAGGTTTTGCTTAATCATGTATCGCCTTTCTCCTCCAATTCAGGTCTTGTCAATTGTTCTGAAGGTACAAAATGTAACCAATGGAGACCTGAGAATAAACAGCATGTATGAGGAATATTAAAATCTGAATATGTCGATGCAAGCTGTCTCACTGCAGAGGCCAGACAATTGTTCACTGTACCTCAGCTCAAAAGCCTGGGCAACTGTTGAGTGGAAGTTGTCATGACAGTTTCACAACTGAGAGTTACATAAGCAGTTCTTGGACGAACATGATGGTCAAGCAGCAAGCCCAGTTTTAAGACAATACACTTTATTTAGATCTCAAACCCCCTGTGAACATATGAATAATACAGCTCAAAGCCCAAGAGGGTCTTTTCTCAGCTTAAGAAATGTGTTTCAAAAACTACATATTAGCAATAAGTAGAATAATGAATCCTTCTGAAACCCATTGTGGCACAATTGGACAGATATCAACTGGATTGATAAAAGTTCATTTGTTAAACAAAGAAATGTCTGGGGTCTGCAGAGGCTGTTTTTCATAATGTGAGGTAAAAAGATCAGGAAGTCACTAAGCATAGGGGTTTGGGGGGCAGGCAGCTTTGTACCAAATTCATATATCACCTCATCCTAGCCTCAGACGGCATCTTACAACAGTCTATTCACTGCATTACGTATGTTAAACACATAGCACAATCTGGCTGAACTCTGGCTCAGCCTTTCTGTAGCTCAACTGGTACAGTGTGGTGCATGCAATGCAAAGGTCATGGGTTCGATTCCTCAAAAATGTGTCACCTGAATGCACCTAGTCACTTTGGATGAAAGCATCATAATTATAACTGTACAGTATTTTGCCGCAAATCACTTTTAACAGAAGCTAGCCAAATTAGGCAGACGTTAGCATGACAACTATTATGCAAAGTAAAAGAACCCAACCCCATTAACATTGAATCTAGAGGAAAAACATGGTTTCTGCTTTTGATGCTTAATGTAAAATTTGAAGCAAAACCAGTTGACAATCACTGAACCAAATATTCACAGAAATAACTTTATATTCTGTCTAATTTAAATGAGCACTGGCTGACTGCTTTACTTGTCATTCAGTTGCCTCATGTCTAAGTGAGCAGTTCTTGTTCAAAATAAAAATCAAAATGGACCAGACTTTATGGCGATTCATCACTTAACCCCATGTGGAGTAAGCATGTCAGGGGGTCCGCTCAGGGAGTCCAATTATGGATGTCCCATATGGGCACAACTGAGGCCCTCCAATGAGGTTTCTCAGGTGACCTGTTTTAGAGAGCCTAATTACCTTCACTGTAGCAGCCAAAATCTGTTGGTATCCAATTTATGTTCTCTGTTTCAGCATAATTTTATAAAATATTATGAGTGCTCATTATGTTTTAGTCTTTTGTTTTTCTATTGCTTAATTAGAATGTCTTCTCAATAATAATGCCCTTTAGGTGACCCAAACCATATGACAACGAGTTGAGGTCCATGTATACTTAAATACATTATTACCTAATGACGTCATGTTTGTTCTCTAATGGCCCAGGCCAACAATCTCTCATGCTGGATCTTCTTTAATGATCAGAATGTTTCAACACAGTAAGTTGACCCATACCAGTGAGATCTTAATCTCTGAAGGGCAACAATTTGCGCAAATGGTATGTTTAAACAGCTGAGACGAGAGTGTATTTTGGCTAGGGTAACAGGTCAAATATACCATCCACTTCTCATATAATGGACCAATCTTTAAAAAATGCAAATCTTTTATTTAAAAAGTATTGAATAACGTGCATTTCAACTGATGTAGAAGAGCAATGGACATAATAAGGTTTGCTTCATTGTGAAGGTCCCAAATGACTAATTTAAACTGGAGTTTTTAGACCAAACACCAAACACACACTGAGGGGCTAAAAAGACCACACGCCTTCTGTGTTTTGTGGATGCTGTGGAAGACTAGGGCTGTGGAAACTAAACAGTCACTGGTCTGTGTGTTTGAATTTTCTTGTAAAGGTCGCAGAGGGACTGCTTCTCTAATTACCAAAAAGGAAAGACGTGCAGGGCCTGCAGAGCAGTGAATCATGGGAAATATGATGGTTTTATACCTTCCATGACTCATTATTCTAATCTATGACTAATATAATAGTATAAGAGTACAATACAATACATTTCATTTTAGACAACCAAGTAGAACATGTTCCTAATTCAACTTATTGTTAACCCAAACCCATGTTTTGTTGGCAAAACATGCATAAGGGTGACACAAACTCAGCAAAATTGGATGATGGCTAATGTATAGCTATAAAGGACAGGATTTTGTACCAATGAGATTTCACAGGGGGCAGGGCTATTATGCTACAGAAATCAAAACCACGCCCCTAACAAATTGTTTTATTCTAGTTTTAATTGTTTTAATTGTTTTTCATCACGGTAAGGAAACAGTGTAAATTTAAACATGGTTTACCTAAACACTAAACCTTTACCTAAACCTAAACACCGATTAGCTGATGTGAATGCTGTTTCACTGATCCAGGAACATGTTCTACTCTGATGTCCATAAATAAACACACAGCAGTAAGGATGCTGTGTGCTCTGCACCATGTTGGTGACCTTCCATGGTCCCTTCCTCCCCCCATCTTGAACCGCTACCTCCCAGAATGCTGCAGGTGATGGTCTCCGTGTGTTGGGTGAAGATTTCGGCTTTAGCAATGGCAGCCAGTGACAGGTAGCTAGACATGTTTCTGCTCATATCTTGGTTCCCCTGTTGCAGGTACCAAACGCCCACAGGAACAGCCAATGGCCTTACTAGAGGCCTGTTGTAATTCTTCAAAAATGATAGATATTGATATCAACCCAACTTTAGACTTGCATCTCAAGACATAGATTCTTTACTAATTACGACTAAAATAAACTTGAAAAGAGGAACGTTCCACGCCTCAGGCTGAATCTAAAAGTTCAATTAGAAGGTTTATTTAAATGAGTAACAAACAATAGACCTGCGTATGCTTAATCTGAACACAGTATGCCAGGAATAGTCAATAAAGGCTTAGTTATTAGATCCAGACAGTGAACATGTAAAGGTGAGCTGGCTTTGGTGTTTGCTTCATTAATTTAATCAAATAAAAAATAAACAGAGAAACTATACAAGGCATGAACAGCAGCAGTAAATGTTTCAAAAGGTCTAACTGAACTTCAGCATATCATTTTGAATGTTCTGCTGCCCCCTAGGTGTGATGATAGGAATTTGTTACAGTGTACTGATGTTGAAACAGATCAGTGTACTGAAACTTGTTGAAACAGACCAGTACATTGTGTTATTATCAACCTATTTTATCCTTTATAGTTGTTTATATATAAATAAAATTGTTTACATGCACAACTGGAACAGCAAGTCCACATGATTATCTGGTAGTTTGGAACATACTGTACATGGTGATACAAAATGAGATCATGATGAGAATTTTCAATTATTTGTAGGGAATCGCTGCATAGTCCATCATTTTACAGTGCAAAACACTTAAACAAGATGACCAGAATTTGACCCGCTTTGACCAAATTGTATTATTCTCGGACATGACCAATGATATGTTGGTTATTCATTTTATTTCTTTAACCAGAAACTTATATATAGTCACTCTGGAAACCGTAATAAAAAACATTCATCAAGTATGTATTAAACTTTACTGTTAAAGCCTTTTCATCCTCTTTTCATTCTTTTATTTCCTGAATGGAAAAAGTCCTTAAACATCCAAGCTTCAATTTTAAAGGGCGTTATACTCATAACTTACAAAAGACTTTAACTAATCATAAAACACATCTGTATGTCATTGCCTAGATTAAAGAATTCTTCCAAAATTTGTTCTGAAGAGCTGAAGAATGTTCAAGCAACAGTACTCTGAAGAATTCTGCTCTCCACCATTACCCAGAATGCCTCTCTCCAGATCAACCTCTTCCTAAGCCCTGCTCTGAGATTCATATGTGACTCATTACACAAATTAATGTGTGTGAAAGCCAACAGAGTGAGCTGTTGAGTGGATGGATGTGAAAACTGAACTATTGGACTTATCCAGAGCAGAAATTAATTATGTAAGATGTCTACAGAAAAAATTACAGAGCCCGTCTCCCTGATGGCTGTAGTGATGCACCGCCTGGTCATTGGTCAGGCAGTCCTGCAGCCAACCAATCACAAATCAGTGTGAGTTTATAATGAAATAAAATGATCTGTTACATGCTGTTAAACATTTGTGTATACAATACAAATATTAAGTGATGGCCCCTTATTTATTTATCACAGACCTTAAGTACAATTTAACCCAGTAACAGTTCCAGGGTTATTGCGATATTGAGATAAGTCCAATAACAGTTCCTGATTCAGTGAGTTGTTTTAGACCCATGAGAAGGCCTGTGACGCATTTGTCAGTCGCTTGATCCAAAGAGTCATTTAAGCATGAATCAGAGGCACCATTAGAGTATTTTACTAGTTTTCCACATGTATTTGTGGATAGAAACCTAACATGAACAAAGAACAATGTCAAAAGTTCTGGTGAATTAAATATATTTATCTTTGTGGTTATAAATACAATGTGATTCAAAATGCAAATGCTCATCATTCAAAGTTCAACACATACCACAGTTCTTCTGTGTTGGCTTATTACAGATTTTAGCAAATATATTCATTTCTATTTAACACATTTTAACATGTTCAAGTCCCTTCCACAGAATTTTGCACATTACCTTTTACAAAATAGTAATCTCAACGTGCCTTTAGACCTGATTAAGATGTCTGGAATGATAAAAGAAGTAAGTGATTTGAAAGAAGACAAAAAAGAGAGAAAGAACAGAGGACGATGGAGGACTACCACTGAGATGCTGGATAAGCCAAAATCTGTTTTTATTGCGTTGTCACATAATGCGTTGTCACATCTTTAATCTATATTTAATTTTTGCATAAAGATTGTTTATACATAAAGATTTTATTTCAAAACACAATCGCAGTTTCAGCGTCTAGCACTAGGACAGAAATAAATGAAAACTAATTTGTAATCAAATCACACATAATATATGTCACAAAAGCTAGGATTTGGGAAGGTTAAATAAATGCTGTACTACCTGTCGCAGACCGAAAGAGAGCAATTGCTTCCATGTTGAATTATTTATAGCTTATTTATAGCCTTCTTGAGCAATATTTATTTAAATGAAAGAAACAAGTGCTTTAGGCACTTTGGTGGGACAGCTAATAGACGATAGACCTAGACGATCTGAAGCACGATCTGAAGATCCTCAAGGTTACTTAAGATACTGGAGAAACTGGGTTTCTAAATAGTCTCAACAAAATATTTCATTTGCTCTTTCTACCAACATCTCCAGCAGGACGATGTTTACTTACATGTGAGCTGGTGGCCGTGTCGCAGCCGTGTGGTGATTGCTGGTATTACAATGAGCAACAGGTGAATTTCTGTACCGGGTGACAGATAGATCTTCGTTAGATCTTACCCGTAACATTTGTGACCAGACGTTTTTTTTATAATTCGCCAATAAATGGACATTAAAATATTGGTACTGATGCAGCATTTCTTTGAGTTCAATGGTTAAGAGCTCCAGTGATCCTTCTGCATGCTGGCCAGTGAGCCCTACTGACCGCTTCCCATCACAGAACTGGTGAACTGTACACACAACTCCTTCAGCACGTACAGTAACGCGGGGATCAGTAACATAACAGGATGCTTAGTACAGTCATTACATAATCGCACTTGCACAAAACTCTGACATCCCCCACCCAGGGCCCAATGAATAGACTATAGCATGAAGGACTTTGTTTGGCCGCTGTCATCGACAACGTTCATATCAGCCTTGGTTGTTGGTGGTCTCTTGTCTTTAGCAACAGCATGAATCTAACACAATAATTATCAGCTCCAAACATAATTAACCATGAGCTTTTCATTCTACTTGTCAAACAAGAGTGAGACTTCACAATCTTACGGTTTTACATTTTCGTAGATAAACCCTTTTCACTGCTCATGTGTTTGCATTGTTTTTTTATGAAAAGCTTAAGCCTAGAG